>BSBM01000109.1:15850000-16092500 GCA_027924585.1 Larix kaempferi | reverse complement strand
GTCGGCGACCAACCGCTCCTAATATGCATCACCTTCTTCTTCAACATTATCTTATTCCTTTGCATTATACTTGAACGGTCTTCCTCTTGGATCATATCTAGCGATGTATGACCAACCTGCTTTACCTGGAACCTATGAGTAAAATACCTTCTCACATTGACTTGGAAGAACATAAGGCTTTGTACCCTGTTCAAGTGCCCTTGTATTGACCATGGTAAATCCATTGGCATGCTCAATAACAGTTCTTTCGGGATCATGTTCATTCATTCGTAGCCTATACCATTTGACCTCAAACATAACTATTTTAAAGCAATTAAATTCACACTCAATTATATCTTCCAAATAACCATAGTACCTATTTTCAGATACTTAGTGGATGCTTGTTACTTCTAGAGGAAACATTAGTGACTTGAAAAACTGTAGTTATCCCACAATCAGATGTTTTTTTCTTGGAATCCAACTTTTTGATGCGAAATTTATGACCATTGCACCACATAGCCTTGTGGTGCATCAAATGCATCATGCCCGACTCAGTAAATAAATATATAAGAAGAAATAAATGAAACAAATACATTGATATAATGGGAAACAACAAAAAAAATGAGTAGAGTAAATATACTTGCTGTTGGAATATTGGTCAATACTAAGAGGGGGGGTGAATCAGTATTGTTAACTTTTTACCATTTTAAACCACTTATTAAACTTAATTAAAACATGGAATCAACAAGATACATAGGACACCGATTTTATCGTGGAAACCCAATTGGGAAAACCACAAACTCTTCTATACTGCAAAATCATGTTTACAATAGTTTTTGCAAGCTACAACTTGCTGGAGACTTCAATCCCAAAGTGTAACAAACCTGAATATATAGATATTAAATAATAATAGTAATTAATAATTATCCAAGGGGCATAACCCTTGTGAACAACCATTAGAGGTGCCCTTTGGAATTGTATTTATACGGGGTCTCTCATTACATTGTAATCATCTTATCATCTTATCATTTTATCAATATCTTATTTACCATTGAAATGTGGGCTTCAGATTATTTGTGGGCATTTTAGAGTATTTACTGCAGTTAAGAAGCTTTTACGCTTCATTGGTATCACAGCCACTTCTTGGGAAATGATATTGGCTTGTGGCTCAATAATTAATTTGGGATTTTATCCGCACTTGGTCTTTGACCAGTCTTGGCTTTTGGCCATTTCTATGATTCGATTGAAAGGAATAAGATTCAGAATTCTGCTAGCTGCTCCTCACATCTCCTTCTCGCAACCTACACGTCATTCCTTACCTCACATAACCATTCATCCCACGTTACTCTAATATACTCTCAGCCCTCGCTACCACATCCTATCGGCCACCTTCACACCTCCGTCCTAAACTCCCATCCAAATCGCATCTCCCCTCCTCTACCCATCCCATCTGCGCGACCTTCTGTCTCATGCACTGCACCCTCCTTCCTCCTCCTGTTCCCCCATGGATCCTCACACCCATATCTCCAGTATTTACCCACCTCCCTTCCGACATCCTCTTATTCCCTGTGTGGCCTTCCCTCCTCACTCCACGTAGCCACCTTGTCCTCACACTCTTGTGCCCTCCACACCCACGACAATCTCTCTATGCCTCACTGCCCACCTACTCGCAGTTTCCATCCCTCCTTTCTCTCTCCACGTGCTCCCACGTATCCATTCCCTCTTCCTCCTATGTTCCATTTTCTACCTCTCTCCCCGCGCAGTCTCCCTCCACTCCACCTCCTCCTCAATCCACACTTGATGCCCTAAATCCCTCCTCCATGCCGCGTGCCCTCAACCCTCGTGCCTGCTCCAATATGCCACATCTTCTCACGTGCCCACCTTTAGCACCTCTTACCTAACTACACCCCTCCTCCTTCCATCACTTCCCATGCTTACGGTTATGACCCATCCTCCCATACCATCGTCTATCCCTCCTTCATCCATCCTCTTCTCCCCATTTCCCGTGCTTCACACCTTTGCCCATTCACCTTCCATCTCTAGTTAAACCTAAGCCCTAATTTTATTTCATTAAAAAAAATTCAATAATAATATTATTATTGGAAATAATAATAATTATTATACATATATATATTATTTAAAATAATAATAATAATAATTATTATTTTAAAATCCCTACCTTATACATTTCCTTGGAAAATTTTAATAATAATAATTTATTATTATTATATAAAAAAAATCAAAAGTCAAAGAAGTTAAAAAAAAACCACATTGGAGGTTATTACACCTTTTTGGTGTCTACTTATTGTAAAAAAAGAAGAAGTCAAGGGAACATTCGTCAAAGAAATCGGCAGCCACCTATCATCCATCATTGAAGAAGTCAAAGGAAGACTTGTCAAGGAAGTCAAAGAACCTCTATCATCGAAAAAGTCAAATACTATCTATCTATCGCCAAAGAAATCAAGTCAAGAAGACAAAGTTATCGTCCAAAGGCAATAATTATGGCGAATTCAAAACCAAAAAAGAAGTTACAGTTACAAGCAAAATTAGATGAATTAGAGCAATATAAGGCGATCAATAAACTTCTATAAGTTGAGGGTGAGACACAGAAGTTGTTGAAAGAATGGAGAGACAATGAGAATCATTGCTTATGGAATCAAAAGCGACAGGTAGAACTAACCATAAGAGATAACAAGAAAATGTTATCTAATCACGATAAATAAATCTCATGTTTAAAAATTCACAATCAAAACCTAGAAGACCAGATCAGAAAGTCAAAAAATGATGACAAATCACCATATGGAAGCGATAATGATTTAGAAGAAGAAATAAAGCATCTAAACAAGCTCATCATGGATAAAGATGCTGAATTGGCGCAAGTCCGAAGAAAGTTAGAAAATCAAGAATCCGAGTTATGTCAACATCGAAAACAGAAGGAAAAACTCCAGCAATGTTATGACGACATTAGAAAGACGCATAAGTTGGAGATTACAACTGCCAAGAGCACGTTATCAAATAACATCAAAGAAATATATCGGTTAAGAAACCATATCAAAACATTAATTGGAAAAATCAAGAAGTTGAAAAGTACCAAAAATATAGAACAATCAAACGATTATATCGAAGGAAAACTACTGGATAAAGAGGAAGAAAAACAACGCTTAATAAATATTAATCGAGAACTAGAAGAACAAATTGAGAAGTTCAAAGAGGACAAAAAGTCGCAAGACTAAAGGTTCGAGAAGATTCAGAGTAATAACAATCTACTAGAGAAAAAAGTAGCGCAAATCCAGAAGGAAACATCGAGACTGTCCAAAAAACAAATTCAAGTTGAAGAAGAAGAATTAAATACAAATTCAATCCTCGTCATAGTTAAAAAAGGAGTCAATCCAACAAGAAAACAAACAACAAGAACTCCTTATCGACACCCCAATTATGGACATCATTTTGACCAATGTCAGTTTCAAAATGAACATACACCGAGGAATCAAAATGTCAGACAAGCAAGAACATCAAATCAACATACTAAGCAACAAACGAAAAGACCCATCCCACAAAGCAATCAAATAGCTTCGATAAAAATAGATCTTGTATGGACCACACCAGAAACAATGTGACAGTTCTTCTGTGGAATTCGTAACTCATATCGCCCCATTTCCTCAAGTGTCACAACTACTAAAAGAAATGATCTAGAGATGACAGTTCAAACAAAAAATAGACATAACCTTTGTCTTCAAGAAATATTTGAGGACAAAGCTTCCCTTAAGGGGAAGGCAATGTAACAAACCTAACATATATAGATATTAAATAATAATAAATAATTATCCAAGGAACATAACCCTTGTGAACAACCATTAGAGGTTCCCTTTGGAATTGTATTTATATGGGGCCTCTCATTACATTGTAATCATCTTATCATCTTATCATTTTATCAATATCTTATTTACCATCGAAATGTGGGATTCAGATTTTTTGTGGGCATTTTAGAGTATTTACTGTGGTTAAGAAGCTTTTTCTATACTACAAAATCATGTTTACAATAGTTTTTGCAAGCTACAACTTGCTAGATACTTCAATCCCCAAGTTTCTCAGCTACAACTGAAGGATGCTACAACACCCTGGTTTCTTCCCGTTACAACAGACAAGGATGCTAATGTACCCTATTTACCAGCCACTATTGGAATGAGGTTACAACCCCCTAGTTTATTAGCTACAACTGAAAGGATGCTTCGACACCCTATTTACCAACCACTACTGGAAGGAGGCTACAATCCCCTTGCAGGCCTGTAGCCTGCCCTAGCACCACCCTACCTCCCTAATTTTATTTTATAACTTCAATGGGATATACATCAGTTTATACTTTCCTTGTCCTATGTTTCTGATCTTTAATCCAAGCTCCAGAGACTACCTCTGTTCCTTTTATTCTTTCTCTGATATCTGTAATTCTTCATATCTTTATTTAAGCACCTAGTAGACACTCTCATCTTCTTCAATATTCCCCTAGCACCACCCAAACATCCTTTTTCTGTCTTCTTCAGTTTTCTAGAACTTCTTTTCTTTAATTCTGTTTCTTAAATCCATTGGTCTCTAACTGATCTTCCTTCTTCTTTTATCTGGGCCGTGAAGACATCTTCCTTCCATCTCAATTTCTTTCTTATATTATATCTATCTCATCTTTTAACGATTTCATTACTTCAATTTGTGCTCGTGTCTTTTCATACTTGTGCCTCTTCAAATCTGGAAATTGTCTTTTTATCAAAACGCACCACTTCATAAAAAAACATACTTCCTGTTTTAATTAATTTGCATTGATAAATAGCTGGTAGTTAATTTCCTCTATTTCATAACATCTTAATCATTCCTTATTAAATTGACTTAGCTGGGCAATTTAAACAAAAAAAATTGTTAACATGTATTTTCAGATTTATTACCGGCATATTTAGATTCTGTGTAAAACATAATTTTTCTTCAACCCGAGAGGTTGATTTTTCACACATGTGACCTCCAAAGAGAAATATGACACCAAGGCTAGATGGCCAGTTCATCATGGAACATACCCATTCCATCTGTAGAATTTATAAGCACAAGGACAATTTATGGCGGGCATTTCCAAATGGCCTTTTAGATTTCCTGTGTTTAACAGAAACATATTTTATTTATTTTAACAGGCAAACATAATTTTTCTCAATTTGGCAGGTTTGTATTTCACACGTGTAACCTCTAGAGAAAAATATGAGACCATGACTAGATGGACAAATAATCAAGGAACAGACCCATGCCATCTGATAAAATTATCAGCTCAAGGACAATTTATGGCGGGCATTTCCAAATGCCTCTCAACCTTTATTTAGACAACAAACCAAACTTTTTCTTATTTTGGCAGGCTTGTCTCTTTCACACGTGTGAACTACAGAGGAAAATATGATCATATGGATAGATAGCCAGTTCATCAAGGAACAAGCCTATGCCACCTGATTAATTTTATTAGCACAAGGACACCTCCTTGCGGGCATTTCCAAATGGCCTCTTAGCCATGTGAGTTCAACACTTAGCCAAATTTTTGTTCTTAATATGCAAAACAAAACAACCTTTTTCTCATTTTGGCAGGCTTGTCTTTCACACGTGTGAACTCTATAGGAAAATATGATCCTATGGATAGATAGCCAGTTCATTAAGGAACAAGCCTATGCCACCTGATTAATTTTATCAGCACAAGGACACCTCCTTGCGGGCATTTCCAAATGCCTCTTCAACTTTCATTTGAACAGTAAAAACAAACTTTTTCTCATTTTGGTAGGCTTGTTTTTTGCGCGTATGAACTCTATAGGAATATCTGAGCTCATGGTTAGATAACCAATTCACAAGAGAACAATCCTATGCCATCTGATTAATTTTATGAACACATGAACACCTCCTTGCGGGCATGTCCAAATGGCCTCTTAGCCATGTGAGTTTGACACTTAGACAAATTTGTCTTTAATATGTAAAACACTTTTTCCTTCACTTTGGCAGATTGTTTTCTTTCATAGATGATCACCATAAGGAAAACTAAAAGCATGGCTGGATAGCTACTTCAACAATGAACAAGACCATGTCAATTGATGAACTTATTGACACACACACAACATCTAGCGGGCATTTGAAAGTGGTATTCCAAACTACTGATTTGACACTTGAGCGATTTTTGCACTTTCCTAGACTTGGTCCAATTTGCCTGAAACATTGTTTTGGCAGATCCACAATTTCTTCCTCAGGCACTTTCAAGTCAATATGAGAACATGGTCAGGTAGACAAAACAACAACCTACAAGATGACCATATGGTGCGGGAATTTTCTTCAACCCACAAACTATGGCAGGCATTTCCCTGAGCCCACTTAGACAGTTTTGCTACTTTGGTGTAAAAGCAACTTGGAACCCTGTTTTGGCAGGCTGTTAACTTTGTCATCAAACACCTTCTGTGAAAACTAAGACCATGGAAAGATAGCCTCTTTGACAAGCTATAGCATGATAGTTCCAGATAATTTTTATCATTCTCCCATGAGGTACGGCATACATTTTCCCAAGGCTACCTAAACCATTTTTCCAACACTTAGTCATTTTCAAGAATTTCTCCAAAGTTTATCTTGAAACCCTATTTTGGCAGACTTATAACTTTCTCCTCAGAAATGATTAAGGCAAACTGAGACAATGAATAGATAGCCACTTCAACAAGCTATAGCTTGATATGATGGTGTAGTCATTTTATTCAAACCATGAATTATGGAGGGCATTCTCTTAGAGCATTTTTGACTAATTTTTCCATAGTCAATTTCCAAAGTTTCACAAACATGCCATTCTTTTCCAGAATTATGTCAGATTGAAACAATGACTTAATGATAGCACCAGAACACCATCATGTGTCTTTCCAGCTTCATCACACATGCCACATCATCATACATGCCATGCCATCACTTCCTTTGTCATTCCTTTGTCTTTGACTGAGTTTGCCTTGCCATCATGTCCTTGGTTATTCCTTTGTCATTACTGAACTCCTTTGACATCAATGACAATCATATTCAACACTTGCCTTTTTATATTTTAAACCACATGCTAAATCAATTTCCCTTTGCGTAACTTCACTGAGATATTCTTCTCGATAATGATGCACTATTTCAATCAATTTACTAACCCCTTCCCATGGTAAGGTACCATAGAATTGTGTACATTGTTCTATCCATTCCTCCATCCAATCAAGATTGTTTCCAATGTATAAATGTAGTGCATCCCACACGCGACCAACTATATGAAAAAATAACAATTAAGAATTGTAAATTAGCTATCATTAAAGGAAATTAATTTTACCTTAAAATACTGATGGAATAATAAAAATTACATGAGTATTATATATATATATATTTGAAATTGAAAAATTAATTGTATAATAAATTAAATCTACACCATTCAATTACCTTTCACTTTCCTCATTCTACCTTTCCCCAACAGGACCTCCCCTTAAAATTTGTTGATGGAGTTGACATGCCAAATGTGAGGCAAATTGATATGTTTTGCTAAATTTTGAAGATATTGACTAACGTACACCATGGATTGATATACCATATATCCTTGCACCATAGAACCCTTAGGACGTGCTCTTTGTCTAACAAAATCCTTCATTGAATTCAAATTCCTTTCCACCATCCACATTGACCTTGAGTTTACAGGTCCACACAATTCAATCTCCTCAACTTGGTGTATGAGATAGTGTTCTCGTGCATTGAAAAATGTTGGAGGTAAATACTTCTGCATTTCACACATTAGACGAGGAATTTATCTCTCCCAATACCTAATATATTCTTTATGGATTTCTTTAGATGAAAGCCACCTACAAATGATGCGAGAAAATAACAGTGATAAACAAGATTGAGGCATATATAATAAAGTTCCAAGCTGTAAAACATAATATGTCAATAAGCTATGCAACAAAGAGAACAAACATTTTCATGCATATAAATTGTTACTTACCTCATGTATTTACCAAGATCATATATAACTTGTTTTATGTTGTTGTCAAAGCTATCTGGGAGAGATAGAGCTAGAACATACTGTAGCAAAAATCAAATCATTATTTAATGTTTCCAAATAAGAGACAACAATTACTAAAAAGATGTACTGAATGGAAATTATATACGTAAATAATTACCTTAATGAATGTATGCCAGTCATGAGTTTTAACACCACCAAAATCACCTTTTCGTTAAGATATTTTGTATGTTCGACGAAAACCCCGTCGGAAACCTTATTTTTTGAATGACCTCTTTTATAGCATTGCTTTGTTGCTCTGTCAATAACCATGGAGGACTAATATTTTGGTCCCCATCTCCGACATTGGAAATAATTACACTTTGAAATGCGTGATTGGCTTCTACAATGTCACTACAAATTTTTTGAATTGTATCTTTGTCAGTCCTTACATCTAATATTCGCCATATCATTTCTGTTACATTCTTCCTGATATGCATTATATCGAACAAATGAGCTATTTGTAGGTGCTTATAGTAAGGAAACCTACTGAATTGTATGGGATAACTCTTCATTCCTCGTGGAATCCCATTCAGGACTTAAAGACATTCATTAAACATAAACAAAAACACATTAACAATAATTCATGACGCCCATGGTAGAGAAAATTCAGTAAAAATATAAAATTCATAATATTACATGTTTATATATGCTACATATACAATTTGCATACCTTGACGATTTCTATTATATTCCAACTTCCATAGGTGAGGTGTCATTCTTCGTGGTTTCTTTCCATTCTCTTATTTACCATTGAATTTTTTTTCTCGATAGTTCGATACCTATGGTTCTTAGGGAGGAAGTTCCTGTACTCATCAAACACCTTCTTTTCTAAACTTCTTGAATGACGATATTTTATCCTAGGACCACATACTGGACATGCAAATTTTCCCTTTGTTTGAAGACCTACAAGATATATGTATTAATGTTATTATAGCATCAAAATATTATTAATTTAAAAAAAATGCATGATATTTACCTTAAAAACATATAATTTTAACGATGTACAATGGAAAGTTACATACCACAAAAATGTGTTAACCTAGGAGCATCATGAATTGTCCATGCAAGTATTCCATGGAACTAAAATTGTTTCTGCCCTATTGGTCGGGAGATGTCATACATAGTGATGCCAACCCATAAATTCAATAGCTCATCGTTAAGAGGCTCAATATATACATTCATATCTTTAAATTGGTACTTACCTAATTGATCATTCAACATACGATGCTATTTAGTTATGTGTCCCACTATATAAAATGTGTTCTCATGCAACAATTAAACAAAGAAATTAATGAAATAATATAATTACTTTCAAAAAAATACATGGAATAATCATTGCCAACATTGTGTGCTCTATCTTTATCGACATACAAGGAGGACGTTATTGTTTATGACAAAAACATGCCACACTGAGTAAGTAGAACAAATCTCTCCAAATGGATTGAAACCATCAGCTTCCAATGAAAGTCTAACATTATAAGGTTCATCTTTAAAAATTGGTCATTTTTCTTCGATGTTCTTCAATGCAGAACCATCTGCAGGCATTCGAATAACACCATCTTCACTTCTGTTCTTTGCATGGTAATCCATAAACGATTCTATACTTTGGCACCAGAATAATTGTTGGAAACATGGAATTATGGGAATATAATGAATAACTTTGCGAGGAACCTTTTTTGTTACTTGATCAGTTCGATATCTACTAATTTCACAGCGTGGGCATTTGTTTTCTGATGCATATTTTTCGTAATATATAATATGATCATTAGGACATGCATCAATAGCTTGATACTCCATTCCAATTTCTTTCATAATCAAGAATACATCTCGACATGTGCGCAGTAAATTATTTTATGTTGGCAATAGAAATTCACCCAACAATCTACAACATTGACAAAAAAAATGAAATGTAAACAATATAAGTCATAAATATTGCATATACCTAATTTACGAATTAATTAACACTAAAAATAGAGGAAAACAATCAACTTTACATACCTTAGGAGCTGTGTGAAACAAGTGTTTGATAAACCATTCAAAACCTTCAAGTTCACCAACAACAATATAGAAGATATAATATTTGTTGTTGAGCCTTCATAAAGACGTTCTTGGGACTACTCAAGTAGAGGAACATCATGAATATCATGGAGGTTGTCCTCATGATCCAATGGAGCAAATGTGTCTTGGAGCAATCTATTTATCTCATCTTCTCCATTTGTATCAATAATGTCATTTTCGCCCATAGGATAATTAAGAACTCGATCTTCAATATTCTGATCTCCATGTTCCTCACCTTGTAAAGTAGTATTTCTACTATTATGTGGCAAATATCTCTTTGGCGGTCGACATTTAGGGGGCATTGTCTTTATATTTACAAACAATGTAATAACATTAGTGTATAATATAAAACACATATATTTAAAATGATAAAATATTTTGTGAATACATGATCGGTACTATTACAATAAGTACATTATGTAATGAATAACGTCTTACCAAGGAATGATATTCATACCCCCCTTTAGCATGCCCCTTCTCCTTACAATGTTTTTAAGATGTTGTTCTTAAAATTCTTTTCGTTCACAAACCTCTGCAATCATTGCAAGGGAAATAACACTTGACATCACCCTTCGCCTCCAATTCTGCCTTAAACTCGGCATACCTCTTATTATTTTATTCCCAAGTATATTTATTTGACATTCTAATAGCCTATAAGAACCAAAAAAACTCAATCAATATATAAGTAAATTGAATAGAGTATATATATATATATTAAAGGAGACAGAAAATTAAAGGACGTGACATGGAAAGTGAAAAATCTAATTAGTAAATGTCCCTCCATATATAAGATCTTTAAAAATAGATCATGTATCTATCAAATTATAAACGACAAATATATATAAGCATTAGTATTGAGGAGAAAATGAATAGTCGACTCACTTTATGTATGGCCCTACACATTAAAGGAGATAAAGAATTTAAAAATACTAACCTGGAAACCGAAGGAGATAAAAAATTCTATGTGTTAAACCAGTACCAGAATCTTGAAATCACATAACAAAAAATCAACAGAAAAATTGTTGCAACTATATCAAATAATTTGTGGAAATATGTCTTAAGAATATGTATTTATAGATCAATGAGGGTCGCGGTTCCGACGAAAATGCACAACGATCAAATTTCAAAAATAACAAAAAGTCAATGACCGTTACTGTGATAAACATTGATGTTGCACGTGTTAAGTATATCATCGCTGTAGCGACGAACTTATAGTCATCGCTATAGTGACAAAATGTTACTTCCGTCGCTATAGAGACGATTATCAGGGGCCAGAACATTTTTTTTTCAAAAATTTTATCTGTTTATCCACAAAAAATTTGATTTTAACTTATTCGTGGAACGTTTGAGCCATATGTACTAGTGCAATGAAGGGAAAGCACTTAGAAAATCCCATTTATGAGAAGGAAATGTTGGAAATTCTACATGCTCTAAATAAATGGCGTCCTTACCTAATAGGTAGACACTTCGAGGTCAAAACATATCATGATAGTCTTAAATACTTCTTGGAACATAGATTATCTTTGAAAGAGTAACAAAAATGGGTAACCAACATGTTGGGATATGACTTTGAAATCATGTATCAAAAAGGGAAACATAATGTGGTGGAAAATGTGCTTTCTAGAAAAGATGAAGATGTTGGGGAAGTACTTTGTGCAATTTCCATTCTACAACCCGATTGGGTAGCAGCAACAAGGGAAGAATGGAAAAATGACCTATCTATATGGACGCTCATTCAAAATATACATGACTATCCTAGTGTATCAGATACTTTTGTGTGGAAAAATGATTCACTATGGTATAAGGATCGCTTATATCTATGCAAAGACTTCCAAATCAAACAAAAGGTCCTCTCGAAATTACAGGCCTCTCTTATATGTGGGCACTCCGGATTCCTGAAAAATTACCATAGGGTCAAGAAGGATTTTTTTTGGGAAGGCCTTAAATATGATGTTCAAAGGTTCATGGCCGAATGATTGGTTTTCCAACAGAATAAGGTGGAAACTATTAACACCCCAATAATTCTACAACCATTAGACATACCTTGCTAGCGCTGGGAAGAAGTCTCAATGGATTTTATCATAGTTCTACCCAAGTCAGAAGGAAAGAATGTTATTATGGGGGTTGTTGATAGACTCACGAAGTATGCAAATTTTTGTGCACTCTCTCACCCTTTTAATGCAAGTACAGTAGCCACAATGTTTCTGGACACAGTTCAGAAGTTACATGGAAATCCGAAGATTATTATAAGCGATATAGATTGAATTTTCACTAGAAAATTTTGGATTGAATTATTTTCTTGTTTGGGTACCCAATGGGCTCACAGTTCATCTTATCATCCTCAATCTGATGGGAAAACTGAGATAGTGAACACATGTTTGGAATACTATATTCATTGCTTTGCATATGATAAACAAACACAGTGGGTGAAATGGTTATCTTTCGTAGAATGGTGGTACAATACTTCCTTCCATACATCATCAAAAATTTCTCCATGTATGGAACTTTATGGGTACCAGCCTCCATCTATCACATCTCCCTTAAAGGGAAAATCTAAAGTTCAAGCCGTGGAAGATCACATAGAGCACCAACTAGAAGTTCTACAGATACTGAAGGACAACCTAGCTATGTCACAAAACATGATGAAACAACAAGTTGATCAAAATCATAGTGAAAGGAGTTTCAAAGAAGGGGATTGGGTATTTCTAAGGCTACAACCTTACAAGTAGGTGTCCCTCAAGCAATTATACAAGGAAAATAAATTAGCACCCAAGTATTATGGTCCTTATAAAGTGTTGCAAAATATTGGTAGTATGGATTACAAATTGGAGCTCCCTTCATCTTCAAGAGTGCATCCAGTTTTCCATGTTTCTTGCATAAAAAAGGTAATAGGAGACAATATCCCAATTCAAAAAATATTTCCCGAGCTTGATGAAGAAGAAAGAGTCATATTAGAACCTGAACAAATCATTGAAACAAGGACCATACAACTACAAATTAGGCTATTACTGAGTACCTCATCAAATGGAAGATGAGTCCTTCATACAAAAGCATCCACAACTAATCAAGTGTTGAGGACAACACTTGGCTAAAGGGGAGGGGCATGTTAAGCCCTAAATATTGTCACATTACTCCTATGTAGTGGAACATTACCCCCTTTATTATGGTGCATTACATATTATTGATGTCGGCTTGGGTCTATTAGTTGTTATCGTACCCCTTTGTCTCCTATATATAGGAAGGAGACCTTTTCATTTTAGTCATCATTGTATCTTGTCTTGTCTTATGCACTTAGTACATTGTGTAAGGAGGTTCCTCCCTCGAATAATATTGTTATTCATCTCATTTATTCATTATTAAGGTGCGGATTAGTTTCTTTTGGTCTATTTCTTCTATTTTTATGCTATATACAGGATTTGGTTGCATAACATTATAAATTGTTCTAGCTGATAAAAAATTAGCCAACACAATAAATGTGTAAATTAAAGTTACAATCTACACATTGATACATTTTTTTCTTGGAGGAGGATCAAGATCTCTATCACATCCATTACATCCGGGTATTAGTGGGGGATTTGGAAGCAACCCTATCACATGTTGTGGATATAGAGGATGTTGTATATTGTGAGGTAGATATACACATTATATATGGAAGTCTATGAGACATCACTACATCAAATCCTGGAATTACTGTCTCGTTTAGCATCCCTTTTTAGTGTAATTTTTTTTCATTGAGTGGTCAAAGTAGACGCTAAATGGGAAGCGTCAAGTACAAAACATAAAGTGTCTAAAATAACATCTTTTTTGCTTCCTAGATAGCATCTTTTCTGACGTCCAAAATAGCGCCCATTTTTTTATTCCAAAATAGCGTCCAATTTTTCTTCCTAAACAATGTTGAGGTTTGCTTCCTAAATAACATCCTATTTTGCTTCCTAGAGATCATCATTTTTTGCTTCCTAAATGACATCTCCACTAGCGCCATATTTGCATGCTTAAAAGCATCATGTTAGCATCTACATTCACACCATATTTGCATCCAAATTAGCATTGATATATGCTACCACTTCAACATCCCATTTTGCACCACGTTTTACTTGCAAATATGCACCAGTTTTTGCTTCCTTTTTTGCATCGTGTTTTGCTACCAAAATGGTGCCAAATATTTCTTCTATTTTTGCACCATATTTTGCTTCCTATGTTGTCCCCTGTTTTGCATCCAAAGTAACGTTTTATTTTTCTACCATATCAATGCCATGTTTGGTTTCCTCATTAGCGCCAAGTGTTGCATCCACATTAGCACCATGTTTTTCTATCACGTTAGTGCCCAATTTAGCGTCCATTTTTAATCCCACACTAACACCACATTTTGCTTCCTGTTTAACTCCTTGGATTTCTTCTTGTTTTGCTTCCTCATGAACATCGCATTTAGCTTCCCATTTAGCATCTAATTTTGCTTCTTTGTTGGCCACTAGTTTAGCTTCTATTTTGGCTTCTAGTTTGGCGTCCAAAACAACATCATAATGGAATTCCAACTTAGTGCCAGGTATTGCATCCAATGTTGCTTCTAGATATGTGACATAGTGGGTTTCCATTTTAGCTCCTAGTTTTCCTTCCTATTTTGCTTCCTTATTAGCACCACATTAGGATTGATATTTAACACTTACAAAGTATATCCAATTGTGTGTTAATATATTTATTATATCAAATTATTATAATTATTTCATTAATTTCAATAGTTCTCATATATCATTTACTTCATAGTTCTGAAATAACATAATGAAACATTCAAATTAATTGTATATACCATTATTGAAATTAATTGCATAGCATTTATTAAGAAATTTAACCCAAACAAACAAAATTTATTCAAAGTAGTGACATCATTATATATATAAATTTTCCATGAAAATATCATCTACAACTTCCAATATATATAAATTTACAATATAATAACGATAACATCACCATTATATTTCATCAAAAGAAGTGAAATTATAAAACATCATCACATCAATAACCTATCATACAGATCATCATATTAAGGTTAAAAGAACAAGTTAACGATATATATAGTGAAAATACCAATATCACAAGAAATACTTTTTGATATCCATATCTACAAATTTCAAAATGATCAAGGGTAATTAAATTTTATATGTCAACATGAATCCACCATACAAATCAAAATGACCCAGAATGTAATATGAACTTGGATTATCACAAAAATAACAATACATGTGTAGTAGCATGGAGAAAGCAATAAACATCCACAATCTCAATAGTAACATCAACGGATACCATCATCATCATCATCTTCATTGCCATCCTAATCATCCTCATCTATCCCAACATCATATCCATCATAATTTTCATCTAATCCATCTACATAATTATCAACAATATCTTTCTCTAGTACATTGGTGACAATGTAATCTGATCATCTAAGGAGTCATATTCACCATTTTTCTGCAAACAACAATAAATAATCAATTTAAAACATTAGTGTTAATTTCATTACATAATGCATATTTTGTGTTATATTGCAAATATTAGTGTGGCAGTTTATGCATTCTCACGAGTTTTCTAACCATGAATATAAACATCATCTCATCAATAGATAATAACCACACATATCAAGTGTATCCACAACCATGCACACACTCACACATACACACACACATGTACACCATAATTTTCATATCACAATAGAACAAGACATAGAGGCAAGGAAAAATAGACATCCGAGTGATTATATATAAATTGAAGAAAAATACGATATCACATATACTATTCGCTTCGAACCATTTATTTTCCTAAAGTTGTTATATTATTAAATCTCTCTCTCTCTCTCTCTCTCTCTCTCTCTCTCTCTCTCTCTCTCTCTCTCTATATATATATATATATATATATATATATATATATATATATATATATATATATATATATATATATAATATGTTATTCAATCTATATCTTTAAGAGCATATTAACCATGGTTTTCATATCTCAATCAAGTTCATGAAGTGTTTACATTGTAATCTAAAAGTAAATTTAATATAACATGCTTGATAATATCCCCTCATAAACATGACTAAAAGAATATTATCATAGATATAGTTTTTAACATAGTAATCATATCATTGGTATAATAATAAAAAAGCTTACAAAGCTTCGTTGGAATCAGGTTATCCAAGTACTTACAGGAGGTAACATAACTCAATTCCATTGCTTGGATTGGTTGTTATTCCCCCAGTTTAATTTTTGACTGGTATCCCTATATTGTCTTGGGTAGCGAGTTGAAAATTGCAATAAATTGAAAATTGAGGCTCAGATGGACAAACCATCAATTCCGATGGATTCTTGATATATGACCACCTCTAGGGATGTTGACATATTGTAACTTCTAAGAATATTATATTTGTATTTATTCCGGAGATGTTTCATTCCTCCGATGGGACTTTATTATGTATCCGGAAATGTTTATTCCTCCGAGAGATTGTGGTAACTAGGGTTATTAGATCTCCCATGTGAGGTCGGCCCTGAGTTAGTTATTTGAGGGTTATTAGACTCTCCTAGGAGAGGTCGGCCCCATAGGGTAAAATGTCAGTCGAAAAACAAGTATAAGTAGAGGAGGCATGTTCCTCACTTATCTCATCGATTCATCCACTTGGGAGTAGCGCACAAGTGAGAGAGAGGTCTGCATAGGAGGAAGAAGGAGGTCTAGTCTTGGTCTACATCTTGTATTTGGTTGATCATCTATATTGAGGAAAGATTTGCTGGGTTTTCTACCCCATGAGGGTTTCCCAGGGTAAATCTTTGTCTATCTTGCGATTGTGTTTCTTTCAGTGATCTTGCTAGTCAAATTAGCTTAAACTTAACATGGTATCAGAGCTAGCCTGAATAAGACATCTTTCACAAGGTGAAAATATCTCTCTCTCCTCCTTTGGTGAAAATTAGGGTTTCTGCAAAAGTAGGAATTTTTGGATTCTGATTGCATGGCTAGATAGCCCTCCTCAAAATCGAAGTTTTGAGCCCTGGATCGAGGTTTTTGGTTGGGTAGAACTCTAGGAAAGTCAAACCCTAGTTTGACCAAAAGTGTAGAAAACTAGAAAACCAGAGAACCAGAAAAGCTGTGCACCTGTGAACCAGAAAAGCTGCGAACCTGTGCGCCAGAAAACCATAAATTCTGTTACAGGTCCGGAAGGTGAAAAGTTGAAGTTTCCAGAAGCAAAACACACCAAAACTTTCAATTCAATCAAGCACATCTCCTGGTAAGTGTTATTCTATCTCCTGAGAAACTTCAATCTCCTTGATTCCTGAGAAGATGGCTCCAGGCACTAAGCTTGAAGACAAGCTAGAGGGTATAGAAAATTTTCGAGCATGGAAATACAGAATTGGTCTCATTCTTGAAGAGAATGATCTTTCCCAATATATCAAGGATGAGGTTGCAGAACCTGAAGAAGATGAAGCCAAAGAGAAGCATTGGAAGGATTTTATTAGGGCAAAGAGAATCATTGCTGATTCTATCAAAGACCACTTGATTCCCCAAGTGGCATCCAAAAAGAATCCAAAGGAAATGTATGATGCCCTTTCCAGAATGTATGAGGGAAAGAACATCAATAGGAAGATGAACGTGATAGCTCAATTGAAGAGCACCAAGATGAATAAAGGAGAATTTGTTCAAGACTATTTCTCAAGGATTTCCCAGTTCAAGGAACAACTAGATGCTATTGGAGACACCCTTGATAAAGATGAACTAGTCATGACTTCTCTAAATGGTCTCACTAGATCTTGGGAGTCATTCATCCAAACCATGTGTGCCAGAAAAGAAAGTATGAAGTTTGATGTGGTTTGGGGGGATTGCATTCAAGAAGAAGCTAGGGTTTCAAACAGAGAAGCCATGCTCAAAGAAGATGACCAAGCCTTGGCTACACACACCAAGAGAAGAAGGAATCAATCCTACTTCAAGAAGGATAGTCACAAGGAGTCTCAATCTCCACAAATATTTCAGAAGAAAGGAAGAAGAAAACACTCTTTCTTCCAATGTTTCAATTGTCACAAAATAGGACACATTGCTAGACATTGTCCTTCAAAGAAGAAGAAAGATCTTCACCATAAAAGACATCAAGCACATCTTGCAGAAGATGATAGTGAAGAAGAAGAAGAAGAGGAAGAAATGCCTCACAAGAAAAGATCTAGAAGAGAAGAAGAAGAGGAAGAAAGGCCCTTCTTCAAGAGAAGATCTAGAAGAGAAGAAGAAGAAGATGCAGAAGAGTATGTTCCATTCTCTGCACTCTCTGGATCTATAACACCTAGAGAAGATAAATGGCTTATTGATAGTGGTGCCTCAAAACATATGATTGGACAAAATAAAACTCTTTCAAAATTGGAAGAGAAGACTTCTCCACAGAAAGTGTCATTAGGAGATGACTATCAATATCCCATCAAGAGAATTGGTGAAGCAAACTACAAGCTTGATTCTAGAACCCCCATGAAGATGAAGGAAATATTGTATGTACTAGGATTGAAGAAGAACTTGCTTTCCATCTCAGCATTGGACAAGAAAGGTTACAGGGTTGCATTTATTGATGGAAAAGTACTAATGTGGTCCAAAGGTAAATCTATTAAGGATGCAATTGTCATTGGTGAAGAAGAAGGAGGTATGTACAAGCTCAAAGGGCATCCAGAAGCCACCCTTGTACATGAATCCACTAGCCCAAATGAGCTATGGCATAGGAGGCTTGCTCACATTAACTACAAAGCACTACCTCATGTAAGTAAGGTAGTTATAGGTCTGCCAGACTTGAAGATTGATCATGATGGCACATGCAAAGGATGTGCAAAAGGGAAGAATATCAAGAACCCATTTCCAACGAGTGAAACAAAGACTAAGAGTACCTTGGAGTTAATTCATTCAGATGTATGTGGACCAATGCCCTCCACATATTTGAGTGGATATGAATACTATCTCACATTTATTGATGACTATTCAAGGAAGACTTGGATATACTTTCTAAAAGGAAAGAATGAAGTCTTTGGAAAGTTCAAGGAGTTCAAAGCCTTGATAGAGAATCATTCAGAAAAGAAAATCAAAATACTCAGGATAGATCATGGCGAAGAATATACTTCAAAGGACTTTGAATATTTCTATAAGGAAGATGGAATCAAAAGGGAGCTAACCAGTCCCTACAATCCCCAACAAAATGGTGTTGCGGAAAGAAAGAATAGAACCATCATGGAAGCTGTAAAGACAATGATACATGATCAAGACCTACCTATGTATCTATGGGCTGAAGCAGCTAGGACATTAGTCTATGTGCAAAATAGACTATCTCACAGTGCTCTTGATTTCAAGACTCCAGAAGAAGTGTTCACAGGAAAGAAGCTTGAGGTAAGTCACCTCAAGATATTTGGATGCCCAGTGTACATTCACATTCCGAAAGAAAAGAGGACCAAGTTAGATCCCTCTGGGAAGAAGGGAATATTTGTTGGATATTGTGAAGCATCCAAAGCATTCAGAATTTACATCCTAGGTTTTCATCATATGGAAATAAGTAGGGATGTGACATTTGATGAAGAAGCAGCTCTCAAGAGATCTAGGAAGTGCTAGTATGAAGAAGTATATGAAGAAGATGCACCTCCCATAACTGAAGAGGCTGTACCCATACCTGAAGATGTAACACCTGAAGACCATGATATGATAGAACCACAGGAACCCCCCCTTTCAAATATTTCAAGGAAAAGAAAGCCAGCATGGGAAAGGGATATTATACTAGGAGCAGAAAAGTATGGAGCTCCTGAAGGCTCCACTAGGGTGAGAAAGAAACCAAATCCTTTCTCAAACTATATGGCTTTGATGTGTGATCTTGTAGATCAAGAACCTGCTAGTTATGAAGAGGCAGTTCATAATAAAGAGTGGGTAGAGGCAATGATAGAGGAATACCCATCATTAATGAAGAATGATGTTTGGGATATAGTTCCCAAGCCAAAAGACAAAAGTGTGGTATCCTCCAAATGGATATACAAGATAAAGCATGCTGCGGATGGTAGCATTGAAAAATATAAAGAAAGATCTGTGGCCAGAGGATTCTCTCAGAAAGAGGGAATTGACTATGAAGAAACATTTGCACCAGTTGCAAGGTACACTTCCAGTAGAACCATCATGGCACTTGCATCCATGATGAAATGGGAATTACACCAGATGGATGTAAATACAACCTTCCTAAATGGTGTGATTGAGGAAGACGTGTACATAGAACAACCACAAGGATTTGAGGTGGAAGATGGAAGAACCCATGTATGCAAACTGAAGAAGGCTTTGTATGGGTTGAAGCAAGCTCCCAGAGCTTGGTATGGAAGAATTGACAGCTTCTTGACAAGCTTGGGCTTTACCAAAAGTAAAGCTAATCCAAATCTTTATCTCAAGGTTATGAATGATGAACCTGTCATATTGTTTCTATATGTGGATGATCTATTTCTGACTGGGAATGAGAAACAGATTATCGAGTGCAAGAAGAAGCTCTCATCAGAGTTTGAGATGAAATATCTCGGATTGATGCACTAATTCCTAGGTTTGGAAGTATGGAAAGGACCAAATGGAATCTTTCTCAGCCAAGGTAAGTATGCTATGGGAATCTTGAAAAGATTCGATATGTTGGAATGCAAAGCCATGGCCACTCCCATGGATTCCAACTTGAAGCTATTAGTTGATGACTCCTCAGAGTTAGTGGATGTAACTCTGTACATATAGATTATTGGGTCATTAATGTATTTGACGAATACCCGGCCAGACATATGCTTTGCAGTGAACACCCTAAGTTAGTATCTAGTGGAACCTAGATGAGTTCACTTGATTGCTGCAAAGCATGTTATGAGGTACCTAAAGGGTACGATAGACTTTGGTCTATATTATCGTGGAGATCATGACTTCAGATTATATGGATACATAGATGCTGATTGGGCAAGAAGCGTATCAGAAAGAAAGAGTACATTGGGTGGATGTTATTGTTTGGGATCTACCATGATCTCGTGGTATAGCAGGAAGCAGTCAAGTGTGGCTCTCAGCACAGCTGAAGCAGAATATATAGCTGCCTGCTCTACTAGTTGTGAAGCAGTATGGCTTCGAAAGTTACTATCAGGATTGTTTGACTTAGAGATGGAACCCACTGTGATCCTGTGTGACAACCAGAGTTGTATTAAGATGACAGAGAATCTAGTATTCCATGACAAGTCAAAGCACATAGAGATCCGATATTTCTATATACGAGATATGGTGCATAAAGGAGCTATCAAGCTCTAGTATGTAGGCACTAATGAACAAGTTGCTAATGTGTTGACCAAACCTCTGTCTCGAGTAAAGTTTGAGTATTTATGAGACAAGCTTGGTGTAGTTCAGAAGGGCCCTCCTCGAAAGGGGGAGTGATATGGTCAATGATGATATTTGGATACTGGTATTGATGAGGATACTTGTATCAATGATAAGCTTGCCTATATCGACGGAAAGGTTGATAATGAGGATACCTGTATTGATGAGGATAATGTATCAATGATGAGGCTACCTGTTCCAAGATGAGGTTGATGATGAGGTTTCCTGTTCCGACGATAAGGTCGATGAGATGGTCCTTAGACTTTGTCTAAGTGGACGATGAGAGGATTGTATCATCCTTGGACTTCAGTCCTAAAGTGATCCACAGACAGATGTCTCCAAGAGTGAGGGGATTGTATCATCCTTGGACTTCAATCCTAAAGTGATCCGCAGATAGATGTCTCCGAGAGTGAGGGGATTGTATCATCCCTAGACCTTAGTCCTAAAGTGATCTGCAGATAGATGTCTCCGAGAGTGAGTGGATTGTATCATCCCTGGACCTCAGTCCTAAAGTGATCCGCAGACAGATGTCTCCGAGAGTGAGTGGATTGTATCATCCCTGGACTTCAGTCCTAAAGTGATCCGCAGACAGATGTCTCCGAGAGTGAGTGGATTGTATCATCCCTGGACTTCAGTCCTAAAGTGATCCACAGACAGATGTCTCCAAGAGTGAGTGGATTGTATCATCCCTGGACTTCAATCCTAAAGTAATTCGCAGATAGATGTCTCCGAGAGTGAGAGGATTGTATCATCCTTGGACTTCAGTCCTAAACTAATCCACAGACAGATGTCTCCTTGAGTGAGGGGATTGTATCATCCTCGGACTTCGGTCCCTGAATTGATCCATAGACATATGTCTCCGAGAAGTGGGCCTTATACTTTGTCTAAGTTGACGAGTGGACTGCATCGTCCCTAGACATGATATGGTGTCTTAAATAGATCATGTGTGTTGTAGGGTATGCTGCTATTGTGTTGTTGATTGAAAGGATCGAGTTGATGATGATAATGCTGATCGTGTGATGATGATGATGCAGATCATGAGATGACGATGCTGCTGATCATGATGGTCTAGATGATGATGCTGCTGATCGTGATGGTCTAGATGACGATGCTGTGATCGTGATGGTCTAGATGATGATGTTGTTGATCGTGATGGTCTAGATGACGATGCTGTGATCGTGATGATCTAGATGATGATGCTGCTGATCATGATGATCTAGATGACAATTCTATTGATCGTGAGGATCCAGATGATGATTTTGATCGGTATATCCAGACGATGAGGCTGTTGATCGAGAGATCTAGATGATGATGCTGTAGCTGATCAAGTGCTATAGAAGATGAAGAATCAATACTGATGATTATGATATTCCAGTATTGATTATGTTCCAGTAATTGTTTGAGTTACTAATGATGATGTATAAAGAAAGCTTCCAATGATTTATAGATGTATCATGTATCATGTAGTCGATGAATCCTTGCTCCTGCAGATGATGTTATAATATCCTTCTCGTTAAGGGGGAGTGTTGAAATATTGTAACTTCTAAGAATATTATATTTGTATTTATTCCGGAGATGTTTCATTCCTCTGATGGGACTTTATTATTTATTCGGAGATGTTTATTCCTCCGAGAGATTGTGGTAAATAGGGTTATCAGATCTCCCATGTGAGGTCGGCCCTGAGTTAGTTATTTGAGGGTTATTAGACTCTCCTAGGAGAGGTCGGCCCCATAGGGTAAAAATTCAGTCGGAAAACAAGTATAAGTAGAGGAGGCATGTTCCTCACTTATCTCATCGATTCATCCACTTGAGAGCAGCGCACAAGTGAGAGAGAGGTCTGCATAGGAGGAAGAAGGAGGTCTAGTCTTGGTCTACATCTTGTATTTGGTTGATCATCTATATTGAGGAAATATTTGTTGGGTTTTCTACCCCATGAGGGTTTCCCAGGGTAAATCTTAGTCTATCTCGTGATTGTGTTTCTTTCAGTAATCTTGCTAGTCAAATTAGCTTAAACTTAACAAGGGACACCCCTGTCCGGGACTTCATGGGCCAAACATTGTTTATTTTGATGGTTTTCCAAACTAGGGTTTTGATCAAAGACGCGTAGTGCAATTTTTGCATGATGGGATAAGATGTTCTAAATGCGTTGAGAGAGTGCGCGGGCATTGTGGACCTCTCGCCATTTTCCAAACACACCTGCAAGATGTAACATAACTCAATGATGTTGCTCGGTTTGTTTTTTGTGCCCCCGGTTGAAATTTGTCTAGTGTCCCTGAATGACTTTGGGAAGCAAGATGAAACTCTCCATAACTCGAAATTCAAGGCTCGGAAGGAAAAACCTCTAGTTTCGTTGGATTCGTGACATCTTATAACTGCTAGAGACACCCATGTTTGGTAGCTTCATGGGCCGAATGTTATCTATTTTGATGGTTTTCTAAACTAGGGTTTTACTCAATGACGTGCAATGCAATTTCCGCCCCATAGGATAAGATTTTGAAAAAAGTGGGAAGGGAGTGTGTGGTAGTTGTGGTCATCTCACCCTTTCCCAAACACACCTACAGGAGGAAACAAAACTCAATTCCTTTGCTCGATTTCGTTTTTATGCCCCCAGTTGAAATTTGTCTGGTGTCCCTGAATCACCTTCAGAAGCAAGATGAAACTCACCATAACTCGAAAACCATGACTCTGATGGAAAAACCATCAGTTACATTGGATTCGTGACATCTGAGTACCGCAAGGGACACACATGTCCAGTGGCTTCATGGACCAAAAATTATCTATTTTGAAGATTTTCTAAACTAGGGTTTTGCTCAGTGACATGCAATGCATTTTCTACATGATAGGATAAGAATTTGAAAAATGTGCCAAGCAAGAGAATGGGCATCACAATCATCTTTCCCTTTCCTAAACACACTTGTAAGAGATAACACAACTCAATTTCGTTGCATGATTTGGTTTTTATGCCCACGGTTGAAATTTGTCTAGTGTCCTTGAATGGCCTTGGGAAGCGAGATGAAACTCACCATAATTAGAAAACCATGGATCTGATGGAAAATCGTTCAATTCCGTTGGATTCGTGACATCTGAATACCATTAGGAACACTCCTTTCTAGTGGCTTCATGTACCAAAAGTTGTCTATTTTGACAGTTTTCTAAACTAGGGTTTTGCTAAGTGACATGCAGTGTAATTTCTACAAGATATGCTAAGATTTTGAAAAATATTCCAAACGATTTCATGGACACTGTAGTCATCTCTCCATTTCCCAAACACACTTGCAGGAGGAAACGGAACTCAATTCCTTTGCTTGGTTTGGTTTTTATACCCATGGTTGAAATTTTCGTGTACTTGAATGGCCTTGGGAAGCGAGATGAAACTTTCCATAACTCGAAAACCGTGGATCCGATGAAAAAAAATCAGTTTCATTGGATTCGTGACATCTGAGTACCAGTAGGGACACCCCTATACGGTGGCTTCATCGACCGAAAGTTGTCTATTTTGATGGGTTTCTAAACTAGGGTTTTGCTAAGTGATGTGCAGTGCAATTTCTGCACAATAGGCTAAGATTTTGAAAAATGTGTCAAACGAGTGCATGGGAATTGATCCGCATCATAGTTGGCAAGTCATTGATGTCGATACAACTTCGACGAGTTTCGACTTGACATGAATTCTCCAGGTTTCGATTTCAACAAAACTCCGACGAGTCTCGACTTCGACATACTACGATACGTTTCGCACCTTCGACATGTTCCACAACCTCAGAGTTCGCGACATCGACATGCAGCGTCAACATGCGACCAACGACTGTCGAACTTCGACAAATTGTCTCTCTATCTCCCAATCGACTATAACGGTTGAATTGTTGAACCGTTCTAACTTCTTCTTTGTAACAGAACGTAACAGGAAAGCACCCAAGCATTTCGGAATTCTATATAAGCATGTATAACATTGTAACATACATCAGTTTTGATCTATTTTGCAAGTAATAGAAGAACAGTTCGCATTCCTGCATATTGTCTACGTATTTGTGTTTATCTGTATTGCGTAATACTGCTTTTGCTCATTATGTTTATTAAGCTTTCGCCATAACAGAGCCGACTCATTCAGTCGAACTGTTGTCCCCCTCGTGCTTCCTGGACACGACTCATATCAGGAATCGCAGTCATCTCTCCCTTTCCCAAACACAATTGTAGGAGGAAATGGAACTCAATTCCATTGCTTGGTTTGGTTTTTATGCCCTCGATTGAAATTTTCCTGGTGTCCTTCAATGGCCTTGGGAAGCAATATGAAACTCACCATAACTTGAAAAACAAGGTTCCAATGGAAAAACCGTCAACTTTGTTGAATTCATGACACCCAAGTACCGCTAGGGACACCCTTCTCTGGTAGCTTCATTAACCGAACACTGTCTATTTTGTTAATTTTCTAAAATAGGGTTTTGCTTAGTGACATGCAATGCAATTTATTCACCATAGGATAATATTTTGAAAAATGTGGGGAGTAAGTGTGTGGGTATGGTGGCCATCTCTCCCTTTCCCAAAGATACCTGGAGGAGGGAACATAACTCAATTTCGTTGCTCTGTTTGGTTTTTATGCCCCTAGTTGAAATTTGCTTGGTGTCCCTGAATGGCCTTGGAAAGAGAGATAAAACTCGCCATAAATAAAAAAATGTGGCTTCAGTGGACAAACCGCCAATTCCATTGGATTTGTCACATCTGAGTACCACTAGCGACAACCCTGTTCGATGGCTTCATGGATCGAAAATTCTCTATTTTGACTATTTTCTAAACTAGGGTTTTGCTAAGTGACATGCAATGCAATTTATGCACGATAGGATAAGGTTTTGAAAAATGTGTCGAGTGAGTGCATGGGCATCACATTCATCTCATCCTTGTAAAAACACACTTGCAAGAGGCAACGAAACTCAATTTCGTTGCTCGGTTTGGTTTTATGCCCCCAGTTGAAATTTTCCTGGTGTCCCTGAGTGGCCTTGGGAAGCGAGATGAAACTCATAATAAATAAAAAAAATCGTGGCTCCGATGGAAAAACCGTCAGTTCCGTTGGATTCGTGACATCCAAGTACTACTAGGAACACCCCTTTCTAGTGGCTTCATGGACCGAAAGTTTTCTATTTTGACATTTTTCTAAAATAGGGTTTTGCTTAGTGACACGCATTGCAATTTTTGCACCATAGGCTAAATGTGGGGAGTGAGTGTTTGGGAATTGTGGTCATCTCGCCCTTGCATAAACACACATGCATGAGGAAACAAAACTCAATTCCGTTGCTTGGTTTGATTTTTATTCCCACGGTTGAAATTTGCCTGGTGTCCCTGAATGAATTTGGGAAGCAAGATGAAACTCACTATAACTCCAAAACCGAGGCTCCAATGGACAAAAAGTCAATTTCATTGTATTCATGGCATCCAAGTACCACTAAGGATACCCCTGTCCGGTAGCTTCATTGACTGAACATTGTCTATTTTGACAATTTTCTAAAATAGGGTTTTGCTTAGTGACATGCAGTGCAATTTCTGCACCATAGGCTAAGATTTTGAAAAATGTGGGGAGCGAGTGTGTGGCTATGGTTATCATCTCTCCCTTTCCCAAACACACCTAGAGGAGGCAACGAAACTCAATTCCATTGCCCTGTTTGGTTTTTATGCCCCCGGTTGAAATTTTCCTGGTGTCCATGAATGGCCTTGGAAAGCGAAATGAAACTAGCCATAACTCGAAAACTGTGGCTCTGTTGGAAAAACACTCAATTTGGTTGGATTCGTGAAATCCGATTACCACTAGGGACACCCCATTTTGGTGGCTTCATGGATCAAAAGTTGTCTATTTTGTCAGTTTTCTAAACTAGGGTTTTGCTAAGTAACATCTAGTGCAATTTATGCACGATAGGCTAATATTTTGAAAAATGTGTCGATAAAGTGCATGGGAATCACAATCATATATCCCTTGCTGAAACACACTTGCAAGAGGTAACAGATTTCAATTTCGTTGCTCGGTTTGGTTTTTATGCCCCCGGTTGAAATTTGTCTGGTGTACCTAAATGGCCTTGGGAAGTGAGATGAAACTTGCCATAAATTTAAAACCGTGGCTCTGATGGACAAACCCTCTGTTCCATTGGATTCATGACATGAGAGTACCACTAGGGAAACCCCTGTCTGGTGGCTTCATGGACCAAAAGTTGTCCACTTTGATGGTTTTCTAAAATAGGGTTTTGCTTAGTGACGTGTAGTGCAATTTCTTCACCATAGGCTATGATTTTGAAAAATGTGGGGAGAGAGTGTGTGGGAATCCTTGTCATCTCGCCCTTGCCTAAACACACCTACATTTGGCAACATAACTCAATTCCTTTGCTCAATTTGGTTTTTATGCCTCGTGTTGAAATTTGGTTGGTGTCCCCAAATGGCCTTGGGAAGCGAGATGAAATTGGCCATAACTTGAAAACCGTGGCTCTAATGGAAAAACGAATTGTTCCACTGGATTCGTGACATCCAAGTACCGCTTGGGACACCCCTATCTGGTGTCTTCATGGCCGAAAGTTGTCTATTTTGACGGTTTTCTAAACTAGGTTTTTGATAAGTGACATCTAGTGCAATTTATGCACGATAGGCTACGATTTTGAAAACTATGTCAAGAAAGTGCATGGGTATCGCATTCATCTCTCCTTGTCCCAATCTCACTTGTAGGAGGTGTTGGCCCGGTTTTGCAACCAGGTTTAGTGCTATGGGCACCTGCTAACTAGTAGCAGCAGTTTCAATGGAAATAAATAACAATAAACTAATTAAACAAGAATAACCATGGATCTATGCAAAGATATTAAGCAAATAACAAAAATAATTTAAAATCAAGAACAAGATAATGTAAAATAATGAATTTGTATTGAAAGAATGGGGCAAGCAAGTGCTTGCGGAATCAATACCTCTAATGATGAGGTTGAATGGCTCCAAGGATGAGCAACTCCAATCTCCAATGGTCTCTTCTCCAATGTGGTTTGCAATGGCTAAAATGCTCAAGGGAGATTTCAGCAGCATAAGGATGAGATAATGGATGGATGTGAAATGAGGAGCCCCTACCACCTTTTTATAGGTTTTGGTAGTGGGGAATACCATTTGTGGTTTTGTGGAAACCAAATGGTATTGACCAACATGGTTTAGGTACTTTTCCCTCCTTTTTCCTTTTTTGAATAAAAATAATATTTTAATTCCCTTTTTAATATTTTTGGGAATTTGGACCCTTTTTGAGGGTTTTTTATGATTTTCTTGGAAAAATAATCTTTTTTAATGGAAAAAGGGGTGTACTAAGGTCTTTTGGTGACCTTTTGTTGGTTTCGGAGGCTCAGATGGTGCAAAAGTGGACAAATGGGTCATGTGAATAGGGAAATGAGCTAGTGAGCACTTTTTGGGTGTTAACAGATTGCCCCCTGATGTGTGAGGGCAGAAGCTCATCGTATGGCCGATAGACATCATAGTTCATTTGTCTTTTTTCTGGGTTTTTAGGGGAGAGAAGAGACCGGTTGGAGACTGGAGCCACGGCCCTTGGAAGCTGCAAAAACAAAAAATATTACATAGCCTCAATATGAATGAGGTATAATCTCTGATGAAGGACGAGGCGGGCATTCCCATGCTCGTATCAAGACATATACAAAACAATTAGTCCCAAGAAGGGGGATCTAATACGTAAAGAAATATACTAGTACATCATAATGGTCCAGAGGGGACATTATTGTGGGATATACTCATGATCATGGTTGATCGCAATAACTGATATACTGGAATAACTGTTGAACTGCTGAAACTGAAGGTGTTCAATCATCTGTATGGACTTAATGACTGTGAGCCATCTCTGGGAAGTATTTGTATCTGTATACTCGAGGGAGTATAAAACTGGGGTACATCTGAATACTGTCGCCATACGCAACCCGGATATCTATAAAAAAAATGTAACTGGTTGTATCCATAGGTAGACTCTCAAATGTGGAGGAGTTAGGTGGTATCTGGGGTCTTCGACTAATAACTGAACGGACCAATACCCTGTGCGAGTCTCAACGATGCGATCAAGGTGTTGAAGTCGAGCATGTGAGAAACAACCATTCGGAGAGGCACTGAGGATTCCTCTCGAAATGATTCGTAGGCACTCATCATAAATGGTAATGAGTCCAAGACACAGGTACCTCTAGGTCTATCCTCTGGAATCAATGTGGTTGTCGTCGACAGAGGGAGACCAGCAACTAACAAGGCAATGATGTTTCCTTGATAGGAGCACGAGGTGTAAAACTAAAGTGTTGTAGTACTGATGGTAGGACTGACATACTTGTGGGAATGGGAAATAACTGGGTCAAAAAATGGGTAGACTCAAACTTCCTTTGTTCAGAGCATGATGACATGGTTGACCTGGCAGCGTAGGGAACTGACTTGTAGGTGTGGGGATCATTGCTTTGACTGATTGGTATAGATTGACCCTGGGGGGGAGGACGAGCTGAGAGGTGTCGTCGAGGAATTATGAAGGTGACATACTGCAGAATACTATGAACAAAGGCGACCAAAATGGGGAATCTGCCTAATGAGTAGATGTGATCTGTCGTGGCGCCAAGGGGCACCATTGATTCCTTCTTCGTAGTTTTAATGAGCTCCAAGAAGGGATAAAAGTGTGCTCTGAAGTGGTACGGTCCTTTGGATTTTGTGAGCCCAGGACGGATCATGCTCATGGTTGCTTTCATGTTTAGAGAGTCTGAAAGCGGTAAGTGGACTCTATTGGTGTTTCTTTTTCGTAAGTTTAGTCTCCAAGGCCCGAAAAAGCATAAAATGATGCGGATGGAGTACTCTTCTAGCTGATGTGACTAGAGTATACCTTTTTCGTAATTAGTCTACGAGGTCCGGAAAAGGGGTAAACTTATACCAGGTAGACGCCCTTTCACATACGTTTAGCGAGCATGAAAGGAAGCAAGATTTCTCGGCGATCTTTTCATTGTTTTAGGAGTCAGAAAAGAGCTTAACAGAAACTCCCTAAGTGTCTTTTTCGTCAAAGGGGTTGCTCAACCCGAAAAAGGGATAAAATTATACCGAACAAAAATGGATTGATGAGGGCGAGAAAAGGTCTCAAGCATCGTCATCAGCGCGGAAAACTGAATCCGGCGATATAAGGCATACCCCAAACTGAGAACGGCCGATGTGGCACACAAACCAAGGTGACAAGGGGGCATGGAAAAAATGCCCTGAAAATCGGGACGTGACAGCGAGAAATGATCTCAAGCATCATCACGAGCGCGGAAAACTGAATCCGGTGATATAAGGTACGCCCAAAACGGAGAACGGCCGATGTGGCACACAAACCGAGGTGACGAGGGGGCATGGAAAAAATGCCCTGAAAATCGGGACGTGACAGCGAGAAATGATCTCAAGCATCATCACGAGCGCGGAAAACTGAATCCGGTGATATAAGGTATGCCCAAAATGGAGAACGGCCGATGTGGCACGCAAACCGAGGCCACGAGAGAGGCCAAAAAATGGTCAAAAAATGGACCCCGTGAAAACGGAAAAAGGAAGGAACCTGCATGAAGTTCTCGCGGTGCTGATTCCAACGGTACCAATGGTTTGAGAAATGGACTTCGTATGATACCGCAATGGTTGTTGGAAAATTGGTGGAATTTCTATAAATAGGGCGTGGGGCCCAAATGACTTGTCATTGTTACGTGCGAGTTTGATAGAGCTGTCAGAGCTTTTTCTCGATTTCCGAGATATTTCATCGTTGGTTTTTGATTCAGCGAGTTGCAGGTAACTCTATTTCCCTTAGCCTTGTCAATTATGTCTTTTTTGTTTGGCGGCGTGCCCCCGAAGGCCGCGAAATTCCACGTTGACTCTCCAACGTGGAACCGCGTGCGTTTCGGGGCTGAACCTGCGATGAACCGCGCAGGTTCTCGGCTCACAGTCACGATGTTCATCGCGACTGTGAGGTCGGAACCCACGATGTTCATCACGAGTTCATGGGGGATAGTCGCGATGTTCATCGCGACTGTCCGGCCAAAACCCGCGATGTTCATCGCGGGTTTTTGCATGGATCCCGCAATGGTCATCGCGGCTTTTTGTGGAAAAGCCGCGATGGGCATCGCAGCTTTTTGTGTAAAAGCCGCGATGGGATTTTTCTAAAATTTTTATGCTGGGGCTAAAAATTTCTTCTGTTTTCCTGGCAGGATGTTGAGGAGACCTCAGTCCTCGTGGCAGGAGAGGGAGATCGATGGTGATCTTATGTTGAGGATTGAGACTGATGCAGGGGTGAGACAGACTCTGGCTATGAGCGGACTTTTAAAGTTCACTCAGATCCCGCCCATACGTTTAGTGAGACGGCTCCTGAACAAGCTTGTGCAGTGGTGGGTGCCGGCGGAGGGTGCATTCATCATTGGTGGTGAGAGGTTAGAGATCACTCTCACAGATGTTTATTTTTTGACTGGGTTGCCTCGCTTGGGTGAGGTGGGTGATATCATGCCGAGGTTGCCTCCAGGTATAGATATGGAGGACCTTTTACAGACTTTCTGTTCTGATGATGTTGTTTTACAAAACAGCTCTATTAGTCTGCGATCCCTGCGTGAGTGGGATATGCGAGCTGTTGGGGCTTGCGTTCTACGGATATTGGGTGCTGCTGCACCACATCGTATGTCTGGGGGGCAAACGATGATGGTGGATTCCGTTCTTCAGGGTACTTATTATGCCTGGGCGCAGATGTTCCTGGCTGGTGTCCGGAGAGATCTGGACAAGGCCATTAGAGAGGGAGGCGAGTTTTGTTATGCCTCGTTTTTATGCTGTTTTTTCATCGAGCGGGTGCCGACCTTGCGGCCACGGGTACCCATTCGTGCTGGTCTTCCGAGTGAGCCTCGTATGATGAGGTGGGGGAAGATGATGCCCCGTGGCGGCGGTGGTGTCCGTGGTTACTTCACGGAGGATTTTTATCAGCAGTGGGAGCAGATGCCTCTGGTGATTGAGGACTATCCCTATGCCGGCATGGATTACCGAGGTGACCCAGAGATGCCTCGTGCCCCAGGAGAGGCCTGGAGTTTAGACGGTATGTTTGTGTTTTATTTGATATTATATCATATGCTGTATGATTTATCATTGATGATTATTGTTGTATAGTATGTGATGGCTTACTTGCTTTGTGCAGATGTGGGTCCAGTGCCACCGCCTGACTACGTGGCTCGGCAGGGGCGGGCGATGGTGGTCGCCCATCCACCTGTACCTGTACCTCCTCCGCGTGGTGGAGGATTTGCAGCTCGTGGGCGAGGGGTTGGCCCTTGTGATGATGCCATAGATGGTGTCTGACAGAATTTTGCCCAGATCCTAGCTGGGCTTCCCGAGGATGGTTGGAGAGACCTGGATCAGGGTATTTTGCAGGGTTGTTTCGGTGCGCCTCCTGAGTGGCAGTCGCTCCTATTGAGGACAGCGGTGTTCGTGGCGAGGCACAGGGATGATAGATGGGATGATCCGGCAGGGCCGGCTCAGGGGAGGATACGTATGCGGGACGATCCAGCGGGGCTGGCAGAGCGGAGAGTTCGGGCTCGTCATGACCCGGCGGGGCCAGCGGAGGAGGATTCGGAGGAGGAGCCGGAGGAGGATCCTGAGGATCCTCGGGATCCAGCTGAGTAGACGATACTGTATCTGCCCCCAAATGCTGATGAGCATATGGGGAAGCATTTTTTGTATGACAGATGTATTTTTTGTATATCGGGTGCTGAGGGCACATATGACATGTTGACTATTTGATTTATATATATGTGTGGATATATATTTGGACATATTGTCGTGTATGCACGTGGATGCACCTTTGTCTTTTGTATATGCCCGTGGAGGCACCTGTTATGCACGTGGATGCAGTATGTTTGTTGATTTATATATGCCCGTGGAGGCACATGTTATGCACGTGGATGCATTATTGTTTATTTGTTTTATGCCCGTGGAGGCACATGTTGTGCACGTGGATGCATTTTGTTTATAGATATGCCCGTGGAGGCACATATTATGCACATGGATGCATTTTGTTTATGGAGATGTCGTGATGTGACTGGTGTGCCAGTCGAGGACATTGTTGGCCATATTATCTGCTACACTATTGAGGTGTCTTGGGACATGTGTGAATGAAATGGATTCAAACTGTCTAACCATTTGTTTAGTGCGCAGGAATTTTTTGAAAAGACAGGGATCGCGTACCTGGTAATCATTGTTGAGCTGGGAAACGAGGAGCTGTGATTCCAAGAAAACGTTGAGGTGACGGATGCTCATTTGGAGAGCAGCGGCCAGGAGACAGGTCACAGCATCGTATTCAGCTTGACTATTGGTAGCGGCACCTAGACATACTCCGTCAATGTGAATTAACTCATGTGAAGGGGAGTATATTACCCAAGCTGCGGACGCGAGATTGGGAGACCAACGGCTTGCACCATCAGCGAAACCGACATGGCAGAGTGGAAGAGGTTCCATCTGTGGTCATGCAAAGAAAAACAAATATTTAGGTTTTTTGGATTTTTGTGAATAAAGAAAGTATGCCTATACTAAAATGGACAATGGTGTCCATCAGATTTTCTATGGGTAAAATCGTTTAAGGTACAACCCGTTGCGTGGGTTGCGTAGGGGATTGCCTTCTGAATCGGTTAGAATGTATGCCCCCTGCCCGAGGCAGGTGTGTATGATGTAGGGGCCTTGCCACATAGACACGAACTTTCCCTTTCCGGTTTTATCATGAGCTTGATCGTAAGCGAGGACAAGGTCTCCCTCAGCAAAGGTTCTCGGGTGGACGTGTTTGTCGTAACTTAGTTTCGATCGTTGTTTAGCTGCTTCCATGTTTTGAATGGCTGTGCGTCGATCTTCATCGGCCTGCTCTAGGAGTAGTAAACGTTGCTCGATCGGGGAAGCGTCCGGTAGGAGTTCAACGGCGATATGTAAGGCTGGGATCTGGCACTCAATAGGGAGGACGGATTCGACACCGTGAACTAAATGGAAAGGGGTGAAACCGGTGGCGGTTTTGGTTGAGGTGCGGTAGGCCCATAGTGCCGGGAAAAGCATGTGGTGCCAATTGGATTTGTGCTTGTCTACAGTGCGTTGGAGAATGGTCTTCAAAATTTTATTGATCGCTTCGACTTGGCCGTTTCATTGGGGATAGTAAGCAGAGGAGAAATGGTGTTCGAATTTCAACATGGTTGATAATTCCTTCCAGACAACATCTTCGAAGTGAGAGCCGTGGTCAGAGACTAGTTGCTTGGGCACTCCGAAACGAGCGATAACGTGGTTGAAGAAAAACCGTGCTGCAGTGTCGGCTTTGCAATTATAAGTCGGCATGGCTTCTGCCCACTTGGTGAAATAATCTACAGCTACAACGATGTGTTTGTGACTGCCAGCTGACGTGGGGTTGCAGTCGAGGAAGTCGATGGCCCATTTGCAGAATGGTCCAACGGTGATGACTGGATGAAGGGGGGCGGGGGGGGTTCTTGCTTTGGGGGCAAATAGCTGGCAGTTCTGGCAATGCTTGACTGCGGTGATGCAATCAGTAAACAATGATGGCCAAAAATAACCGGCCCGAATGATTTTCTGGGCGGTTGCCATGCCGGAGAAATGGCCTCCGCATGCACCGCTGTGACAATCATTGAGGACTTGTTCTGCTTCACTATGGGATAGACAGCGGCGTAGGATGGTATCAACGCCGCGTCGGTAAAGTACATCCCCTATCAGGAGGTATCGGGGGGCGTGGTGTCGTATGCGACGGCGTCCATCACGATCGATGTGTGGTCGAAATTTTTGCGTACGAAGGTAAGTCAAAATGTCTCCATACCAAGGGTCGTCAGACGAAATGATGAATATATGCTCGTCAATCAAGTCCGTTTGGATAATGGGTGATTTTGAAGAGGATGGGAGGTCCGTGATGAGGTGAGCGAGCGTGAGGGCTTTAGTGCTTTTGGGAGTTCTGAAAGTGAGGTCATATTCCTGGAGGATAATGACCCATTTAGCAACACGACCTTGTAGGAGCCGCTGGGTGAGGAGATAGACCATGGGGTTGGAGTCGGCCACGACCGTGGTATGACTGAGTAGGATGTAGTGTCGCAATTTTTGTACGGAAAAGACTACAGCTAGGGCTAATCTTTCCTCATATGGGTAATGCAGAGGTGGGCCAGACAAGGTCTGGCTGACGTAATAAATCACATGCTCTCGGTGTGAGGCATCTTCTTGGACCAAAACTCCGGACACAGCATGTTCGGATGCCGAGACATAAAGGGTGAAGTCTTGAGAGAAATCCGGTGGGGATATCAAGGGGGCTTGTGTGAGAGCTTTCTTGAGGTCTTCGAATGCCGTGTCTGCTTACTCATCCCAAACAAAGGGTATGTGGGTACGGAGTAAGCGTAAGAAACCGTGAACTTTGGTTGCATAGTCAGGAATGAAGCGCCTAAGGAAATTGGACCGCCCCTGTAGACTTTGGAGTTGCCGAAGCGTGCGAGGAGGCGGAAGTTCTAAGATGGCTTTGACTTTCAGGGGATCGACAGTGATTCCATCTTGGGAGACAATGAAACCTAATAAGCGGCCTGCTGGGACGCAAAAGACACACTTGTGTGGGTTCAAGCGGATTTTATATTTGCGACAGCGCATGAAAACTTGCCGGAGGTCGTTAAGGTGGTCTGATCGTTTTCGGGAACGAGCTGTGAGGTCGTCAAGATAGACTCGCAGGATGTGGACCAAGTCGTGAAAGAATTAGGTCATGGCTCGCTGGAAAGTGGCACCAGCATTTTTAAGGCCAAATGGCATGACGTGATAGGCAAAGGTGCCCCATGGGGTCGTGAAGGCAGTCTTGTATTGATCCTCCTTACGGATATGAATCTGGTTATATCCGGAAAACCCGTCCATGAAGGATAGGACTTCATGGCCCACACACTCATCAATGAGTTGGTCAATGAATGGCGTGGGGAAATTGTCTTTTGGACAAGCGTGGTTTAAATCTCTGAAGTCAGTGCATACTCTAAGGGTGCCTTTCTTTTTGTTGACGGGAACAGGGTTCAACACCCAAGTGGTGTACAGAATAGGGTAAATGAATCCTGCTTTGCGAAGTTTTTCGACCTCAACTTTAACAACGGGGAGCTTGGAAGGGTGAATGGGTCGCTGTTTCTGACGAACAGGGGGTACCTCAGGCCATGTATCAATGTGGTGTTCAATAATGGCGGGGTCGAGACCAGGCAACTCGGTATAGGACCAGGCAAAGACATCACGAAACTCTTGAAAGAGCTTTTTGTATGCCTGAGTTTCTGCTTGAGTGCAAGATGCGCCCAGTGAGATGAGCTCAGGTTTCCCTGGTGTTGTGGAAATGTCTATCTGTATAGTGGGGGAAATGTTCGACATGTTCCCTTCTTCAAAGGCATCCGGTGCTGGGATGGGGTCCCTTAACCAATCGACCTTAGTGGGTATGAAATCTTTCGATTCGACCGATAGCTGGTTGGATGCGGTGGCTGTAGATGCTTCCGGGAGGAATTACGAGCGATGATGCATATCATCCCAAGGGTAGTCGGGTGCAGTGAGTGTCTCCAAAATTTGCTCATCAGTATTGAAGTAGTCAGACCATAAATCAAGGGGTTCTGGTTTGAAGGTTGTTGAAATCATATATATTGTATTGACTTCTTCCGACGAGGATGATGGCGGGGGGTGGATCTCCTCGATGAGGGGAGGAGATATCTCTAAGTCGACGTTGTTTAACTCGTACAAAGCTGCTCTATAGTCAGGTAGATCAGGACAATGGTGAGAGTAGTGGCCATAAACACTGCATATAGCACAAGGATGGTTGGTGCGCAGTGATTTGTCGCGAGGCTGTAGAGGTGGCTCTAATCTAACTACTGGGATGCTGATGTTATCGTCCAACATATTCATATGCTCTTGGAGTGCCGGTAAGTGTGGGCATTGATGAGTTGGATGGCCTATCTCATCGCACAACGAGCATTTAGGAGGAGCTCGAAACACCGGTGGGGGTTTACCTGCCTTAGGAGGTGGTATAGCAGTGTATGGTTGTGGACCTCTGCCCCCAGTGGGCTTGATAGGAGGGGGAGGATTCGTTGACGACGAAGGAATATTGAGGCTAGGAGGAGGTTTCATTGACGACGAAGGGATTGCGACACCAGGAGGAGGTTGATTTGTGGTAACAATAGGTTGTACCGGTTGGAGGATGACGTTTGGTGTCGGCGGTCGAACGGGAGGTGGAATATACCATATGGGTAATCCCAATGTTAACCCGGGTAGACTAAGGGTAGCCATAACCGGGGCGCTTACTACACCCGAAGGAGGAAATAGGAAGGGGATGGTGTGGATGGGTGTAACACCAATGTGACTGGGGATCAATGGTGGTTGACTACCGGATGTTTGTGTATTCTGTGAAAGAGTACAGAGGTTTGCGACTTGGGTCTCCGGTGACGGTGGTGGAATGGCCTGGAATGTAGAGGTCATTGGTGTATCTGAATAAAGTCCGGGTCCCAAAGAAGAGACCAAGGAGGTAGTTGCACTAGAAGTTGGTTGTTCAATCATGGGAAGAACATTTTCGGGTGCTGCGGGGGCATTGGGATCATAGTATGTGAGTTGGTCGATTTTGACCACGCGTCCCTCGTGGGGGAACATCATGGTGCGAAAAACAGATGAGGCGACCGCTTTCATGGCGTACATGTAACTGCGGCCGAGTAAAAGGTTATAATCGAGGGGTCCAGTAGCGCCTAAAGGTATGCTAGGTATGGAGGGTATGTGCCCTCCAATAGGTGTAGTCTGGTATGGGCCAGCGCCTCCAAGTGCGACATGGGTTACACTTGGGTTAGGAATAGCAGTGGGGATTCCTGGGATAGGGTTTGTGGAAACCAGAGGGGGTGTGACGCCTATGTTGGGTATACCCATGGCAAGTGGAGGCCCTGTGTTGCGCATTCCTAAATGTGGAGTGTTACCTATGTTGGGCATACCCAGGGGGGTGGTAGTCGCCATGGATGGCACCACCGCAGAAGGGTCTGTAGATGTCTCACCTATGGTACTGGTAAACAGTGGATCAAATGGTGTTCCAGACATAATGGTGGTTGGTGGTAACTCTGTGGGGTTTTCGGATTCTACCTCCAAATCAAAAGTGAAGTGAGGTGTGTCAGAATCGGATGACTATCTAGTTGATTGACGATGTGTCGAATCAAGGGATAAGGCTCTGCGTCCGTGACGTGGAGAGCCAAGTGGACTAAACTCTGGGAGTTCACCCTGTAGACGACGAGAGCGTCTAAAATTCTCAATGGTGAGAATATGTTTTTTGTGTAAAAAATTTGTTTAAGTATCAGGTGGTGATATATATATAAAAGACTCAAAACCCTAATGCAACCAAGGGTGCAAGAAGGGGAGTGAAAAAAGACGGCTCTCAGGACAAAAAAATCAACCTCAAAAAAGGCACTTATTCTAGCAGCTGTGCTACAATAAGTGGAGGAATGCAACAACTGGTCAGAATACCAACATGCAAACGGCTTCTATAAAAAATAGGTGTAACTAGACCAAGGGTGGGTTGATTCATGCAAACACCTAACTAAAAGTATTGTGACTCAAACAAACGATATCCTCTGCAAGGTGATGAAATCCAAGTCAGACAATATGAGTGCTGAGACAACGGCTAGATATCCCCATACCGGGAGGGACACCGGGTAATCAATCCTAAAGACAGGCTACTAGGATACTCCGTTCATGACGCGTCGAGAAAAGGTAAATATGCCGTTTGGTCCTTTGATCGCAATATCCCAATACAGGGATATCCCGAGAACTGCGAATGGTAGCCCTTCGGTTACTGAATGGATTTCGGTATTCCACTCAGGCTTCTGGAACCATCCTCGCGACTTCAACCCTCCTAAGGGAGAGGCCTTCCCACAAACCGGTTGTGACCGCGCCAAAAAGTACTAAGAGATTTTAGCTCCCTAATTGGACAACTTCTATGTCTCAGATGTAAGAACTGAGGGGTGTTATTGGAACACCTATCCCCCCAATACTACCTAGCTACAAGAATTCTTTTAGTGTTCCCCAAGTGGGGTTAAAAGTGTGTTGAAATTAGGTTACGTTTTAAGGCTTAATTCAATTAAGTGATCGAGTGAGTGCACGTGAGGTATTGTAAACTGAACTTGAAAAAATTAAATGCTTTACAGGAAATTTTCAAAAAATAAAGGATTTTTCGAAAATAAAAAGCAAATATTTATGACTTTTTTCACTAAAAGGAATTTAAATGCTTTTCAAAAAATAACTCAAAAAACAAAGGATTTTTTGGATTTATGAAAGCAAATAATAGACTTCTTTTAAAAGAAATAAATGGATTTCTTCGTTTCAAGAAAAATTGCTAAGGGCAAGATTTTAAAGAAGTAAACAGGAAAAAATTTGAATCTAGATGAAAATGCAAAATGAGTCTTTCTTTCACTTTCTTGAAAATTTTTAAAAAGATTTCTAGATATGCACTTTAAATAGTAAATTTTTTTTCAAAGCTGTCAAATATGCAGAATTTAATACTGTAAAAAATGTGCTATGGGCAGAAAGTACAGTAAATTTTTTTTTTCAAAATCGGGATGGCCGAATGAAAAATTCAGCCGCGCGGGTTTTGACAGAAAAACTGCGATGGACCGCGCGGGTTTCTGTCGCACAGTCGCGATGGACCGCGCAGGTTTTGGCCGCACAGTCGCGATGGACCGCGCGGGTTTTAGCCGCACAATCGCAATGGGCAGCGCGGAAATTGGCCGCGAAGCCGCGGTGTGCAGCGCGGAAAAACGCAGAAAAGTCGCGATGGACCGCGCGACTGTCTGGCAAAAATCCGCGATGGACAGCGCGGAAAAACGCAGAAAAGTCACGATGGACCGCGCGACTGTCTGGCAAAAAGCCGCGAGGCGGAAGCTGTGCACGGAAACCGAGAAACGAACCCAAAAATTGAAAATTTCGGGCTGTTAATGGCAATTTATGGGGCCAAAAACTAGAGCAGCAATAGATCTGCTGTCTAGGATGGCAGATCTATGGATCTAAAGGTTAAAAACTACTAAAAAAACAAAGATTGAAAGAAAAATTGAGATCTATAGTTCAAACCAAAGCGGAGTCGCCAAAAACTGTTGGCCCGGTTTTGCAACCAGGCTTAGTGCTATGGGCACCTGCTAACTAGTAGCAGCAGTTTCAATGGAAATAAATAACAATAAACTAATTAAACAAGACTAACCATGGATCTATGCAAAGATATTAAGCAAATAACAAAAATAATTTAAAATCAAGAACAAGATAATGTAAAATAATGAATTTGTATTGAAAGAATGGGGCAAGCAAGTGCTTGCGGAATCAATACCTCTAATGATGAGGTTGAATGGCTCCAAGGATGAGCAACTCCAATCTCCAATGGTCTCTTCTCCAATGTGGTTTTCAATGGCTAAAATGCTCAAGGGAGATTTCAACAGCATAAGGATGAGATAATGGATGGATGTGAAATGAGGAGCCCCTACCACCTTTTTATAGGTTTTGGTGGTGGGGAATACCATTTGTGGTTTTGTGGAAACCAAATGGTATTGACCAACATGGTTTAGGTACTTTTCCCTCCTTTTTCCTTTTTTGAATAAAAATAATATTTTAATTCCCTTTTTAATATTTTTGGGAATTTGGACCCTTTTTGAGGGTTTTTTATGATTTTCTTGGAAAAATAATCTTTTTTAATGGAAAAAGAGGTGTACTAAGGTCTTTTGGTGACCTTTTGTTGGTTTCGGAGGCTCAGATGGTGCAAAAGTGGACAAATGGGTCATGTGAATAGGGAAATGAGCTAGTGAGCACTTTTTGGGTGTTAACAGGAGGCAACGAAAATCAATTCCGTTGCTCGGTATGGTTTTTATGCCCTCGACTGAAATTTGTCTAGTGTCCCTGAATGACCTTGGGAAGTGAGATGAAACTCACCATAACTCGAAAACCATGGCTTCGATGGACAAATCGTCGGTTTCGTTGGATTTGTGAAATCTGAGTACCATTAGGGACACACCTTATTGGTAGCTTCATGGAATGAAAGTTGTCTACTTTGATGGTTTTTTAAAATAGGGTTTTGCTTAGTGACGTGTAGTGCAATTTCTGCACCATAGGCTAAGATTTTGAAAAATGTGGGGAGGGAGGTGTTTGGGCATTGTGGTCATCTCGCCCTTTCCCAAACACACATATAGGAGACAACGAAACTCAATTTCGTTGCTCGGTTTGTTTTTTACACCCCTGGTGGAATTTTTCTAGTGTCCCTGAATCGCCTTGGGATTCACAGGGATAATTTTAAGGACCCATACTTATTTAAAAGTGTATAAACCTTGGCGAATCTTACCAATTCCTAAAATGTCAACTATAAAATATTTTGCGATATTTTTCTAAAATTATTTAAATTTCTAAGGATTTTATATATTTTATATAATAATTTGGCGATTTTTAGAGTGAAAAAAGTTTACCCCATCAAAATTGGGCGAAACAACGCTTCAAAAAATGAAAATTGGCGAATCTTTTTTTGAGAAAAAAACATGGAAAAATATCCCATGGGATAAATTTCGCCCCTAAAATTATCCTTTCTTGGGAAGCGATATGAAACTCACAATAACTCGAAAACTGTGGCTCCAATGGAAAAACCGTCAATTACATTGGATTCGTGACATGAGTACTACTAGTTACACCCCTGTACGGTGGATTCACGGACATAAAGGTATCTATTTTGAAGTTTTTCTAAACTAGGGTTTTGATCAGTGACGTGCAATGCAATTTCTACATGATAGACTAAGATTTTGAAAAATGTGTCGAGCGAGTGCATGGGCATCGCAGTCATATTTACCTTTCCAAAACACACTTGCAGGAGGCAATGAAAGTCAATTCCATTGCTCGGTTTGGTTTTTATGCCCCCGGTTGAAATTTGTCTAGTGTCCTTCAATGGCCTTCGAAAGTGAGATGAAACTCGCCATAACTCGAAAATTGTGGCTCCGATGGGAAAGCTGTCATTTCCGTTGGATTTGTGACATCCGAGTACCACTAGGGACACACCTATCCAGAAACTTTATGGACCAAAAGTAGTTCTTTTTTATGGTATACTAAACAAGGGTTTTGCTAAGTGAATCTCAAAAAATCAATTAGTGGTCTGATACCATTTCTTCCAAAAAAATCAATTTTTATAGAAATATGTATGCCCTCTTCTTCAATGTCTTCATCATAATTTAATAGTAATTATGTTGTTCTCCCTTTCATTTGAAGCATCAACAAGACAATGCTTTCTTTCTTCTTTGTAACTACACATTCACAAATGTAGAGATTCTCAGTTAAACCCAATGCTCTTGTAGGCATGTTCTTCAAGGACTCCTCTCCAGGATCACAATTGATGAGGATTCGAAATGTCGAACTCGTAACATGGAAATTGTGGATTCTCTGGGACTACCTGAAACCAACAACCACAAAAATATTGCAACAGACTTTAGCATAATGAACATTGTCGTTTTTTACCATAGAAGGCACTCCAAGACCTATTTTTCATCCACTCCTTCACTTATAACATAAATTGGATTGCAATATTCTACAGAATTTCAAATTTGTATAGTTTCCCCCTTTTCCTTCTTTGTTGATAATGTCGTAGGCCCAATAATATCCATAAATTCGTTAACTCCCTTAATTTCTCATATATTACAACATTTGAAAAGTTGTAATATATTTCTTCTTCAAGGTCAGTAGCCTCCTCATCCATTAATTTTCTTTCTCTAGCTTTTGAAGGCTCACAGGGATGGATATCAATTTCAACATCTATATTTCTTCATAGAGAACCTCTAGGCTTGTTGTTCTCATCCTCTAATCTCACACAAAAATCAACATCATTTTCACAATAAAAGGGAAAACATTGATTGGTATAATATCTCTTCATCTACATTCTTACTCTGCATTTTATTTTTCACTAATGTCTTTTAAGTTGGTTTGCTAGAAACCTCATTCCAACAAATATAATAAGTTACAATTCCTCTTATCATTTGGGGATGCATCATGGAGCTACAAATATGGTCCTACTCCATCCTTGTTGTCTATGTCGAATGTCTATTGTGTTGATCAATTAACTTCATCCAACACTTTAAGCCCAAATGTTGGCATAATGTAGCAATGTATATGTCCTCATGCTACTGCCAGGTATCTATGTAACCTTTGAAGGATTCCATCTACCATATGCCTTTTGTTATGTACCAAGTGCACATTCATTTTGTTATTAGGAGGGAAATGCAAACCCTAGTGGATGTAGTGTTACAAATATGAGCTGAAGTGTTTGGCATTGGGAGGATCATTTGTGGAAGGAAGAGACCAAGTTACAATGCCATAAAAAGATGCCCATATGACACCACATTCATCACTGTAGGATGTGAGCTCTTTTTTGGACTGATTTTGCATATTTGGGGGTTGTTTTCTCTTGTTGGGAGAACAAAAACACTAGGGGCAAGCAAAGAAGGAAGTCAGTTGGTGTGTCACCTAGGTTCCAATTTGATTTGTGAAGATTTGGTCATTCTAACTCTGCTAGGAATATTCTTGGTAGCTTGCCCTCCTTTCGTGACTATACGCTACCATTATGAGCATAGAAAGTGAATCCTATGTTGGACATTGTGTTTCCATTGATGTCAAATTAGACATTGGTGTTTGGGTTATCATTGTGGACAAGATCAGATTTGAAGAAAGACTAAACCCTTGCAAGAAGAAATGAAGTCCCAAGATGGGTTGAAGTGCCTCTAATTGATATAAACAATTAACATGCCTTAAGACAACCTTTGGACAGCCCTTGAAGTTAACTCTTCAAACCACATTGAAGAATCCATTTTAAAAAACCTTGAAGTTAACTCGAGAAGCCTCTAAACGAAGTTGTGAAGATGCCTCTTTAACGAAGCAAAACACTTATGATATATGATATGTCGGCCCTATTATAACTTAAAGTACAACTAACAAGTCGACTCATCAAAATAAAAAGTTCAAGTGTAAAGTCAGCCCTAGTGAATCGGCTTCATCAAAGACTTATTCCAAGAATTATCCAACTTTGAAGAAGTATGCCCACTTGGTCAATATGATGAAAACAAAGATGAAGATTTTGACGAAATAGTAGCTGAGGTTGATTGGGAAGGAGAACTTACTTTTGCTCTAGAAGAATTAGAAAAGTCAAGAAAGGAAAATGAGCAGCTCAGGAATCAATTAGCAAAAGCAAATAAAATCGGAGAATTAGATATTTCTACTTTGAAAATTCCATGGGAATTGGAAAGAGAACACCTTTTGACAAACCAATTGCAAGAAAAGGAAAATATATGTGAGGCTCAAGAGGAAGAAATCGTGTCTCTAAAGGAGTATTTGCAGAAGGCAAGCAAGATTGTCAAATATGATGAAGAAAATATTTCAGAATTAAAAGAGGAAAACCAATCTCTCAAGGATCAGCTGCAAAAATATCAAGGAGAATGTCAAAACTTAAGAAGAAAAATGGAAAACCACCTTGACGAGACTAAGAAAATCATTGATGAACAAAGCACTCAGTTATTGCGGAGAGAAGAAGAATTTGAAAATACCATTGCTGGTCTGAGAGGACAAATAGAGGAAGTCGAGAATATTGAAGAAGACTTAGAAAGCCAACGTCAAGAGAAGGAGGAAACCCGCCTAAGACAAGAACTCGAGATCCTCTCTCTAAAAGAAGTCTTAGACAAAAAATTGCTTAGTTAAAGACAAGCTCAAATTTTGAGAACAACACCATGATCCTGAATGACATTCTAAGCAGGAAAAGGTCTCCATTTGATAAGTCTAGTATTGGTTTTGAGAACTGTCAGAACTATGAAGAATAAAAGGTCAAGCATCTACAAGAGAATCCATATCGGCACACTTGTTTATGATTTGGCATGTAATTTGTATTTTGATCTTTCAGTTTCATCTTTACTCTAATTCACACCATACAGTGGGGATGTCGCGGGGATCACATTTGCATGCTACTCATGGTCTAGGGGTGGATCACCTACCTTGAGGAGGCTTGTGTGAAGGAATAAAGTGCGTGTATCCACAAAAGCCCACTTTTGTGTACTTTTCCTTTACACATGCTATTTTCTCCCAAAGAAGAAATCATATGCTTTGACAAGACTTTTTGTGGAAAAACTAAAGCTCTTTAACAACATAACAAAGAACATGCTTTGAAAAGTTCTTTTGTGCTTTGGAAAAGGGTTGTTTTTGTGAACTTACATATTGTTGCATTGGCCATTCTTCTTAAGAGAGAAAGTGCATAAGAGAGAAAATCTTTGACTTGAACAAAACTTGGACTAGGATAGTACTTCCCTCTTTAAGAGCCCATGCAACGTCTCTGGAGGATTCTTTCTTTTGCATGTGGTGGCTTTTTTCCCTCTGGAAAGCTATGGAATTTTTGTAAACCTGTATGCATATTTTATAGATGCAAAAGGGGTAGTGAGGAGAAGGATGGGATCTAATTGTTGATCATTGCTCTCCCTTGAGTTCTCTTGTAGTCACACCCCACATTCTGGATGGAGTGAGAATTAGGGTTTATAGTTTTTAATAAGAGGTAGAGATTGCTCCCACTTTGTTCATGTGAATTCATCCTTGAACAAAAATGTGAGAAGGTGTTTTAGAAGTGGTTTGACACCCTGTAGAGTTGTTGTAGTTGTAGTTGAAACTAATATTCCACAAAATTTGTACTTGCAACTATGGAAATAAAGGTACCATATGTTTGGATGTTATACCTCAGTCGTTCATTATGTTGCTTGGTTTGCTACAATATGTGAACTGGTTAACATTGGGAGCCACTCCCTAATTCCATAACCCATAGGATTCAAGGCACTGCAATTATTATTCATAATTTCAATCTCTAAATTTTCTGTTTTGTGTATTTCCACATGCATATATGCACTTTTAAAGGAAGATTTACATTTTCTAAGAGCAGATTTACATGGTTCCCAAGGAAGAAATTTATCCTTAGGTGTAAATCTTCATTCCTGCTTGTTGTTTTGAGTGTTTTAACGCAGACTAAAGGTCTGATATGACATATTACAACAAGAATTTATCATAGATTGACAGCATTCTTTGGTCTCTAGGAATCATATTTTGCTTCCAAATTGCATACTGATTCTCCCCTATTGTTGGAAAGCACTAACCCTAACTGCAAAGAGACTGTATACGGTGACAGTGTACCTTCTCTAATTTAAACTGAACAATTTCGTTGAATCGAATTATTGCTGAATTTTCAAACTTTTTGGCCTAATTCCAAATTTCATAACTTTGCTCTAAATGTCTAGGATATAACATGGAGACTATAACAATGTTTATATTAACATCCAACACCAAGTAAGAGAGCAATAAGTTAGTGATATTTTCATTCAAACATAGCAGGCTCAATACCCTCCCACATAAAAGACTCTATCATCCTCTCCTGCAAGTTCTTCTGGGTCTGGGATTACCCAAATATAAAGTACCTTTGCATTCCACCATTCTGATCAATATGGAATTCCCTACTAGGGCTCTCACGCATAGGGAGAAAAATGAAGTAATAATTCAATCTGGTTCTGAAAACTTCCAATAAACAATAAACTTCCAGTAAACTAGAAGTTTGTGCCAGTAAACAATAAACTTCCAGTAAACTAGAAGTTTGTGCCAGTAAACAGTAACATCCCTAAAGAAAAGTGCTAAACATATCTAACAAGAAACACACCCTTTTCCTTGGCTTGGGAACATACCTTACCCATCCACAAACTTTGAAATATAGACACAATACTACCAAAATTCATACACTCTCAACATGTTTCAAAATAGAGAACATAGAAACAACTAGAATGTAGTCCCACAAGCCATCATAATGATATAGAATGAGCGAATTGGAATCTCTGAGAAGAGATAGCCTTGAATGAATAACAGCCTAAAAGTTGAAACATGTATGAGACCTTATGCTAAATTTTTTTCCTACACCGACATACAAATTGGCATTCTTATAAAATGTATTTGAGAGATTCAATTTTAGAATAGGACATGCATTTATCATCTATGATGGCCACTCTTCGCTAGCCTAACCTTAGTAGGAAGCCCCTGGTACATAACTAGCCATGCAAACACTCTGAGTTTGTAAGAAATCCTGTAAAACTAGACTTTGCTTAGTCTAGTGATCCATTGAAATTCTGCATCTCAAGACAACCACTGTGTATCTAGAGTGGGAGCAAGAGGTAACTGACTATGTGTAAATAAGATAAGATACAATTTTGTTGGGTGTAGATAAGATAATTTTATTAATTTCCAACAAATGACCACAAAAGTAGGTCAATGGGACCGTTACATACCAAGATGCCAATACAAAGTGGGAGCATTATTCAATAAATTTGGTTTACAGAAATTTATTTTTGATCCGTTGATTGTCTTATTGCTTTTAATAGCCTATATGTCTTTCTCCAACAAGGTAAGATGCCTTAATCATAGTATCTCTAAAAACAATGCGATTGATGCCTTTCACTAAATGCTATTTAGCCTATTCTTTAAGTTAAGTCACATCGATCTTTCATGTTAGACCTCTCTTCCAAAATCACCCTACTTTGAGTTTTGGGACTGTTGAACACATATATATAGAACTTCACATTTCAGATGGCCATATATTTACTGTTAGATAGTTACAAGGTTCATACTCATCAACTCTGGGTGGCAATTGAATATATCATTCATGACATTCCCATTGTCAACCTATGCTTACTAGCCTCTAATGAGATTATAGGGAGGTACTATTGTATGTTAAGAGATTCATGAAGAGGCTCTTTATTTCCTTATGACATTCTTTTTCTTGGGATTTTCTCCATAGAATGTGTCTCCTTAGCAATGAAGGTATCGGTTTTCATTAAGAGTACCTGGGCTCTTTATTCTCTATGATTCCTTTTCTTCATAGAGGCTTATTTCCATGGGATGTGCTTCCTGAACAATGTAGGTACCATTTTTGCATAGAAACCCATTATTTCCATAGGATGGAGGATTTTCTTTTCTCAACAGTTTTTTTTTCTATATAAGATGCCTCCCAAGCAACAACGTGCCTCTGTGTATACCTATATGTAAAACTGCCCCTTGAAATTCACACTATAATCAATGTTTGGTGGAGTTGTTTCTTGTCTAACCCTCCCCGCACCCTTATCACCAAAGATTTCTAATACGCGACCTCAAGTTTAATTATACATATGAGAATGCCTTCAATGATCTGTATTTGGACTTGATCTCAAGGTTGCATGCTACATGGCTAAGCATGGCATGCTAAAGTTTAAACATCTATCTAGAGTATTGATTTTCGTACATGCAGTTGTTATCAGGAAGGTTATTTTCTCCATAATGTCTGTAAGGATTGAGCACACTACTCTGCAAGCGAGTAGTTATCAAATGAAGGAAAAGAGACTTATGTCATAGTCTTATTTTGAATTAATATCTACTTATATTAAGTTATTCTTAATATTTGCGGTATCTTTCTATTTCCTATATAGAAGATCCATTTCAATGGTAAGGGGAATGTATTATTTCAAAATAGCTCTTCCTTGCAAATAAAGGAAAAGAATTAGTTACCAGTATGTGTATGTAACATTCATTTCAATCCATAATGAATCCCTTATTCAACCGAAAGGATTAAATACTAGAACCGTATATCGTTGCCATTTTCCAGTTATGTAATTAAATTACATAAGGCAATTGAGGGGGGATAATGTGTGCTTGTCAGAATATTTCTTATTTTTCCATTTGACTCTCACCTCTCTTTCCACCAACAATTTATGTCTCACCAGTTCTGAATAATTCTTCTGCATCTTTTTCCTCAAATTATGTTCTTACCTTAGATTATTTTGTACCTTTTTTTATGCTTGTTGAATAAATATTCTTTTTGATCTTCAGTATTACAGTAGATCAGTTCAGCCTCTCTTGTATCTTCTCTCGAATGGAATAGTAAAGCACTTCAATGTGTTTAGTCCTGCCATGATAAACTGGAATTTTTTGCATTATTAATAACACTTTGGTCATCACACATTAAAATATTAGGGTTTTTCTGATGAAGAACAATGTCATCCAAGATTATTTTCAACCATATAACCTCATAAGTGGCGTTGATAGCTGCTTTGTATTCAGTTTCAGTGAAAGACAATGCTATTGTGGGTTGTTTCTTACTGATCCAAGAAATGATAGCAGAAAGCATGTTGAAGGTGTCTCATCATCATTGATTATCCATATATATATCATTTATCAATAATTATTCCAAATTATGTCTACATATTTATGTGTTCTATATGTTACAGTGATCTAAGAGAATCCCATGCCACTTTTTCCTTGTCAATAAGGTTGTTTTTCCAAGGCAAAGCATTTTAGTCTACACCAACTCAAAGGAAATTGAACAGTTAATGGACATAGGGCCGCATGAAACAAGCAACCACAGGGCCACAGACAGGTCATCGCACAACACAAGCAAGTTGTGGCATATGCAAGGAAGTCACAGCAAGCACAAAACCACAAGTAAACCCTAGACCAACAGTGGAACCCAACTAAAATATGGAAGAGCTTGATTTAGATTAAACCACAAATGGTTCCCATAGGAAAATTAATTGCAGATTTCAAGAAATACAAGGGTGATATAGAACAAATGAAGAGGTCAATCAAAGTTCTGAAGAATGTATTTATTGACCTTTAGAATATATTAGACAACATCAACAATAGCTTCAATGAAAAATCAACAGGTTAAAATTTTAAATACACAATTAAGTAGTTGATGGAGAAAAATGGGCCACACCCAATTTCATTTCATTTCCATGAGAACTCGAAACAAAACCCTTTTCCGAGCTTAGGAATGACATAGGGGTATTTTAATAAAGTTAAACTTGAACTAACTTAACCTAAGGACAAGGAATGCAAAGCATATATCTCATGCTTCAACAAGCTCAAGAAATAGCTTGCCATTAACCCACCCTACAATGAGTAAGAAAAGAATTCAAAAGAATCCACAAAAATTGAAGGGGATGCATATGACTGGTTCATGTGATGGACATGCAAAACTAATGGTGTCTGTCCACGCAGAGAAAAATGTTCCACAATGACTTCTTCAAGAGATTCCACAATGATGAAGAGGACATATTTACTAAATTTACTCATTTGTGCTAGAAGGGATCAGTGATAGTAAGGACCAAACTGTGGGAAGGTAGGGGGGTGTTGCTCTTACTTCCAGCAACACATACGAATTTCCAGACTCAGAAATTTCACCTACAGGACTATTGCAGTTGTGTTGCAGCTAACTATTTCAACTAACAGTCATATACAGGACTGTTGCAGCTGACTGTTATAGCTACGTTATGATGACGCCTGCGTTCATAAACTTGTCTAATAACAATTAAATATAATTAACTCTCAAAATAACATTAATCTCTTAAGCTGCTACAACAAACTAACTTCAGAAACAAATATGAGTTTTCAAACTCAAAAAATAGAGTATAACAGAAACACACAGAAAAAAAAATTATGGGTTTAACATAAACTTCATTCACTCCATATATCAATCACGATTACAATGGTAAGTATTTATAGTGCTTCAGGGTAATCATACATTAAATGCAATTAACCCTTCGATACAAAATTATCACTGCAGAAATAAATGCTCTGTTACAGGATGACAGAATGAAAAACTGTGTTGGACCTTCAAAATTTGATATACTGCAACAGATGTCGCTTCAACCTTAATGTTTAAGTTGGTTTAACGGTGGAGGCCTCTTCAGTGATTTGGGCAGTCAACAAAATCTGATTTTGGTTTGTCTTCATTAATTTTCTGAATTAGACGATGGCCTTTCAAAATATAATACATTAAATCTGGGCGGTGTTGCCCCTTTTGAGATTTCGGCGGCCATCCATTTAGGCGGTGGAGTAATTAATCCACTTCTAACATTCTCCCCCTTAACTACTACACTCAAAAACAAAACTTTGAAATACTAGCTTTATGTTACAGCTTACAAACCCCAATGTTTTTTCTATGGAACTCAAACAACTCTTTCCCCAGAGGTTTTGTAAATAGGTCTGCAAACTGATTTTCCGATCTACAAAATTCCATACTGATTTCATTCTTGTTTATCAATTCTCGAATGAAATGATACCTTGTATCAATATGCTTACTTTTTTAATGAAAGACGTGATTTCTTGATAGTGCAATGGCTGATTTATTGTCATAAAAATTCTGAGTTGGTCCATCTTGTTCATGTTGCAACTCAGAGAGAGTTCTTCTCATCCACACGGTTTGACATGCAACTACTATTGCTGCAACATACTCTGCCTCAGCAGAGGATAGTGTCACTATGGGCTGCTTCTTTGAAGCCCATGCTATTGATCCCGATCCAAAACTGAATACATATCCAGATGTGCTTTTTCTATCATCTGTAGAACCTGCAAAACCACTGTCAGTATATCCAATCAACTTAAAATTTGAATTTGATGTATACTGGATACCAAAATTTGTTGTTCCAGCAATATATCTTAGAATCCTCTTTCCAACTTGTTAGTGGGTATTCTTTGGAGACTCCATAAATCTTGAAATCATACTTACTGCAAACAGTATATCCGGTCTTGTTGCAGTCAAGTACATGAGACTTCCTACCAGTCTCTTATACAACGTTGGATCAACTTTTGACCCATCATCCTCCTTACTGAGTTTTGTACCAGTTGCAATTGGTGTTACAGCTGACTTACAATTCATCATTCTGAATCTTTTCAGTACATCATTTGCATACTTAGCTTGATTTATAAAAATACCATCCTCAGACTGAGTTACTTCAATACCAATAAAATATTTCATCATTCCTAAATCAGTCACATCAAACTCTGTTTTCATGGCTTTTTAAAACTCATCTACTGAAAGATCTCCAGTGAAGATCAAATCATCAACATATAAGCAAACAATCAGTATTTTACCTTCTTGGTTTACCTTTGTATACAAGGTTGGCTCACTTGGACTTCTGCTGAATCCTTCACTATTCAAATATTCATCAATCCTGCTGTACCAAACTCTAGGTGCTTGCTTCAATCCATACAATGCTTTCTTTAATCTGTAAACTTTGTCATCATGTCCATCAATTTCATATCTAGGTGGTTGTCTCACATAAACCTCTTCTTCTAAATATCCATTCAAAAACGCAGACATTACATCCATTTGATATACATACCATTTATTATGAGCAACAATAGCTAATACCATCCTTACTGTATCAAGTCTGACTACAGGTGCAAACGTCTCATTATAATCAATACCAGGTTGTTGACTAAACCCATGAGCTACAAGTCTTGCTTTGTATTTTTCAACTTCACCATCAACATTTAACTTAGTCTTATAAATCCATTTGACACCAATACGATTTTTATTATCAGGCAAATCTACAAGATCCCAAGTATTATTTCTTTCTATGGCATCAATTTCTTCATCCATTGCTTTTATCCAAACATCCTTTTTAACTGTTTCATTAAAACTTACAGGATCACATGCTATCAATGCAAAATTTGAAACTTGATCTACATCTTCATTTTTCTCATACAATTCTCTTAAACTTCTAGTCTTCTGACCTCTAACTTTGTTTCTTAATGAAGTTAATGTAGGATTTGATTCATTACTTACCTCTGATCCTGTTCCTTGTCGTCCATCAACACTTGATGGTTCACCACGTTCTTGAGTTCTGGGCGTTCTGGCAGGTGTTCTTACTGCTAGTGTAGGCGTATGTGGAGTTAATTGTCCTCCATGTATACCCTGCTCATCTTCTTCATCTTCTGCGTGAGATGTAACAACGTCCTCTGCAACCAACTTATCTATGCTTCCATCCCATGCTTCTTCTTCCTTAGACACTACATCTCTGCTGATGAAATACTTCTTGGTGATGGGATTATAGTGTTGATGTATTTGTAACTTCGGAAGATATTCACTTGTATATTACATTTGTACTTTATTGTATATCCAACATAGATGTATTATTCCTCTGATTGGAAGTGTCGTCATTTGTACTTGCAAGTGTCGCAAGTTACATTGTAAGTGTCTTCATTTGTATTGATGGGTTATTAGACCACCAGTGTGGGGTCGGCCCTAGGTTGGTCATGTGGTTGGGTTATTAGACTTCATTAGCAATTTGGCCCTGTTGGTTTATTGGCAGGTCAAGTCAATGTATAAATAGAGTGTGTGCATCTCTCATTCTATTCATTCACTCACTTCTCAAGCTCGCATAGCTAAGAGAGAAAGTGGTGCACAAGTGGAGGAGGAGGAGTATCTGCTAGAGACATCTCTTTGGGTTTGATCATTGTGATCTTGGTTTGTGGCTTATTCTATCTCTAAGGAAGTTGCGGGGTTTTTCACCTTCTTGGTTTTCCCCGAGGAAACTCTACGTCTATTGTCTCTTGTGTTTATGATTGATATGTTGTACACTAAGTCACTTGACATGAGGACATGAGACACGAGTGTTCCCAAAATACGAGTGTCCCCACTGGACACGGTGACTCCTGGAATCAGGACATGTAGGACACGTTATATATATATATATATATTTTAAATATATTAAATTTAAAAATATAGACATATAGATCCAATAAAATTTAGAAACTATAACATTTACAATTACAAATATTCAATAGAAATTACATTTACAATTACAAATATGAAATATTCAATAGAAATTAGATCATTCACAAATCACAACACATTTGTCATTTTGATTCACAATCACAAATCACAATGAGACACATAGATGCATGTCAGAGACTCGGAACCATATTTCTCATTAAGTCATCAAAATCAAAATGTATTACATAGATGTCGGAATGCCACTGGGCACTGGCAAATGCCAAATAGACTAATAGTCTAATAGTAAATACAAAAAAGGGGTGGATCAAGATGGAAGAATCCCATCTGTCAATGACTCAATAGTCCTCCTCCATGCCTGAATCAACAAACTCATCATTTCCCTGATCCTCCTCCTCCTCCTCTCTACCAGTGCCAATCTGACTAAATCCATCTGCTGGTGTGGAAGATGACCCCTCCATACGATCACCCTCATCAAAAGTGTCCAGCTCTAGCACTAGATCATTAAGATCCATGTTGGCTAATGCCAACTCAGTACTGCTGTCCAAACCCATCTCATCAGGAAAGACATCCCACATCTGTGTCTTTCCCTTCGCCCACTCCTCCCTCTTCCTGTAAATAAGATGAAGGCTGGAGTGCAAAAACACCATCGTCTCTACCCTGGACTGCTCAAGCCTGCTTTTCTTCACACTGTACAAGTTCCCATATGTGCTCCAATTCCTCTCACAACAAGAGGATGAAGTAACTTGAGAGAGGAACCTCAAGGCTATCTTCTGTAGAAGAGGGCATGTTGCCCCATGAGTTGTCCACCAAACAAGGTGTTTCTTAACCCCCATGTATCTAACCACCTCATATCCTCCAAATATCCCAATACCACTGGAAAACTCATAAAATCCCTCCTCCACCGCCTCAAGGTGGTCTATATCCTGAAGTAGCCATCTAAATGCTATCTTCCTCCCCTCTGAGATATCTCCATCCATGTGAGGAGGGACTCTGGATGAGGGCCCCGACCCACCACTGAGCCAATCCTGAGCGTAGAACCCGGGGTTCAATGAGTGGGCCAAGCAATTCAAAGGTGTGCAATTCTTATCCCACCTAGAGATAAGAATGCCCTGTATGATGGACCATAAGTTCTCTGCCAATGTCTCATACTCAACAAACTCATTCTCCATAACAATGGTCCTCATGGACTCAATCATGGAATCCCACCCCTCATAAACATCTCCTAGGATGGGCTGGTCCGTGTCTGCAAACCGCAACAAAGAAATGATTGGCTCCATGATCTTGATGCTAAGGACTACCCTATCCCACCAACCATCATCTAATACTGTGTCCTTCACCTTTTGTGAAGCACTCTGATCCGAATTTCTCCAAAAAGCCCAAAACTCTGAAATCACCATGGACCCAAGAGCGGTTTTGACCTCTCTCAACCTCTTGAGCATGATGAATGAGGAAACAAACTGAGTATCTGCAACCTTCAACAATGAAATATGTGTGTATTCTTTGTAGATTGTGAGGGCATTGGTGTGGTTTTGTACAAAGTTACGGATATGACGTGCATCCTCAATAAGTTTTCCAATCCATGGCACATCTGAAGCAATAGATTTCAGTGCTAAATTCAAAGAATGGATAATGCAAAGTGTCCAAAATACCTATAAGATCAATAAAAGAAAGTATAAATGAGTCATTGAGTCTAGACTCCTAGACTCTACAAGACTACAACTAACTACTAAGTTACTAACAACTCAAAATTTCAAATAAATGAGTAAATTAACAATCACATACCCGTGGATATTTAGCTTCCACAATCATGCCAACAACCTTGCAAATAGGTGCATTGTCTGTGATGATTTATACACAAGAATCAACACCTACTTCTTCAATGACTTTGATGAACAAATCACCCATATATTGTGCATCCTTGTATTTCCCAAGAGCATCCACCACTTTCAAGAACACCGGTCCATTTGTGGAAGACACCATGAAAGTGATGAGTGGATGGCGTGTTGGATCTGTCCATCCATCTGAAACAATACTAACACCACATGTGGACCATTTTGATTTAATTGGATCAATAATTTTATCCACCTCCTTCTTTGCCTTAACCAACAATGTGGTTCTCAGCTTCTCTAAACCAAGAGGCACATAACTAGTTGAAGCTCGTTCCATTATAGATTGACAGATCTCAAAGTACAATGGTGACCGTGCAACATTGAATGAGATGAAGTTGAGGTAGAAGAAAAATTCAATGGAGAGGTCCACCTATTCTTGTGCCTCTTATTGGAAAATCCTATCCATTGGACCTCTTGAAGTTGGTCTCTTTCTTGTTGGATAAGAAATAGCATCAACCCCACTCCTAGTGCTAGAGGGTTTCCTCAAGAATGGAAGAGGATCCTTACAATGTTGTGTCTTGCTTGCTGCAGCCACCTTCCCTACTCCAACATGGTCTTCTCTTTCCATCTTCCTCCTTTGGTTAACACTCACAGCTTTGCATGAAGAAATCCCACAAGGGAGGGCCAACAAATGGCCTTTAACCCGGTAATATGTGCTCTTGAAATCATGCTTGCAGAAATTGCAAGTCCAACACACATTGCCTCCCCCACCAAGCTTTGCTCCAGCACCTTCTTTCCTTGTCACATACTTCCACAAAGGGTATTTACTCTCTTGTGCTTGTTGTTTTGCCAAAGCATGGCTATAATGAGGATGGGCTTCACTAGAAGCAATTGGAGCACTACTAGGAGCAGAAGGGGTTGTGCTTGGAGGAGGAATAGGATGAGAGGGAATAGATGGGGCATTCTTCCCTTTCATTTGCCCTCTACCTGTTGCCCTAGCTGGTTGAGACATTTTCCTTCAACCTTGATGGTGAAATCACACTGAATCTCCTTCACCTGCAAGAAAACACTCTTGAATCTCCTTCACCTAAAAAAAAAATGATTTTGGGCTCTCTCTAGCTCTCCCTCACACTCCCTTCAGTTAGCAAATGACAAAAAGAAAACAAAAAATGCGTTTTTATGGGCCCGTGGGCAGCCTTCACGCATTTTTCGTGTCCTGGAATTTCCCCACGTTGCACAAAATTTCCCCACGCGTGTCCTGATTTCGGGACATGACTTTTTTCGTGTCCCCCACGTGGGGGCATCGTGTTTGCGCCCAAACGTGGCCCACGCGACACATAGACCATGGAGGACATGTCCGGTTTCTTAGGTTGTACATGTTATTCTCTTAGTGATCCTAGATAATATTGAATGAAATTATCGAAAAATTAACATGGTATCAGAGCCGTGCTAAGAAGAAGACATTGTGCAGCTGCGGAAGCTAGGGATTCTTAATCTTTGGGTTTCTCTCCTCATATCATCAAAGGCAGGAGGCTAGGCTAACTCTCCTTGGAAGGGCGCATCTTTCTGTCGAGACATAATTCAATTCTGAGCACTTTCAGTTTTTGGCCCGTCACTGTTGCGGGAAATTAGGGTTTCAGAGAAAGTTGGAATTTTGGAATCCGAGACCACGGCTGGGTACTCCTCAATAAAATCGAAGTTTAGAGACCAAGATCGAACTTTCTGGTTGGGAAGAACCTCGAGCATCATCAAACCCTAGTTTAGGATTTTGATCGAAAAAGTGGAAAATTAGGGTTTCTGCAAAAGTTGAAATTTTTGGAATCTGTGACCACGGCTGGATGCTCCTCAGAAAAATCGAAGTTTAGAGCACAAGATTGAACCTTTTGGCTAGGCAGAACCTCGGGCATTATCAAACCCTAGTTCGAGATTTTGTCCAGAAGATCCGGAAGTTTCAAATTCAATTTTGAGGGGTCAAATTTTGCAGATTTCAAAATTGAAGTATACCAGCTTGATCATCTCAGCAAGGTGCATCTTTCCATCTTTTCAGAAGTTTGGAGTTCAAAGTTTGAATTTTTAGGGTTTCTCTATCAAACCCTAATCCAGCTCCAGATCTTCTTTTCAGCAAATCAAGTGGTAAGACCTAAATCATTTATTTCCATTTGAATTTCTCATTAAGATGTCTCACCACACCAAGCTTGAGGATAAACTTGAAGGAGTTGACAACTTCCGAACATGGAAGTATAGGATTGGGTTAATCCTAGAAGAGAATGATTTGGACACTTACATAAAAGAAGAGGTTCCAGTTCCAGAGGGAGATGAGGCTAAGGCCTTACACAAGAAGAACTTGATCAAAGCCAAGAGAATCATTGTTGATTCTATAAAAGACCATCTCATACCCCACGTGTCTTCTCTAAAGACACCTAAGGAGATGTTTGACTCCTTGACCAAGTTGTTTGAAGGTAAGAATATAGATTATGAAGAAACTTTTGCTCTTGTAGCCAGATACACTTTCATCAGAACAATACTTGCTCTGGCTGCAGTGATGAAATGGAAGATAAACCAAATGGATTTCAAGACATCCTTCTTGAATGGTGTGCAGTCGAAGAGGAAGTGTATGTGGAGCAACCACTTGATTTTGAGACACATGACAGGGAGTCATATGTGTGCAGATTGAAGAAATCCTTGTATGGCTTGAAGCAAGCACCTAGGACTTGGTACGACAGGATAGACAACTTCCTGTCTAGTTTAGGCTTTACTAAGAGTAAAGCGGATTCCAACCTTTAATACAAGGTTAAGGAAGGAAATCTAGTGATACTCCCATTGTATGTGGATGACCTGTTTTTGACAGAAGAGGACAGATTGATTGCCGACACAAAAAGGAAGCTTGCTGCTGTTAGAGATGAAGGACTTGGGTATGATGCATTACTTTCTAGGTATGGAGGTGTGGCAAAGTGCAGATGGAATCTTCCTTGGACAAGGGAAGTATGCAGTAGAGATCCTGAAGTGGTTCGAGATGATGGACTACAAGGCCATGGCCACACCTATGGCATCGAACCTGAAGCTATTGAGTGATGCTTCATCAGAGTCGGTTGATGTCACGGTGTATCATCAGATGATTGGGTCCTTGATGTACCTGATGAACACAATACCAGATATTTGCTTTGCGGTGAACACATTGAGCCAGTTCCTGACGGATCCGAGAGGTGTTCACCTGGTTGATGTAAAGCATATTCTGAGGTACCTGAAGGGTACAATTGACTATGGGATCAAGTATGATATGAATCAAAAGTTTAACCTGGAGGTTTATGTTGATTCAGATTGGGTAGGCAGTGCTGCAGATAGGAATAGCACTTCGGGGTGTTGCTTCAGTATGGGATTAGGTGTGGTCTCTTGGTTTAGCAGGACGCAATCCTACGTAGCACTGAGTACAATCGAAGCAGAGTATGTTGCAGCTTGTTCGTCCAGTTGTGAGGCAGTATGGATTAGGAAGCTACTGTTTGAGTTATTTGATCTCCCGTTGGATGCTACCTGTATCTATTGTGACAACCAGATTTGTGTGAAGTTGTCAGAGAACCCGGTGTTCCCTAACAGGTCAAAGCATATCGAGATCAAATATCACGATATCAGGGATATGGTGCAGAGAGGAGCAGTGAAGCTCCTTTATGTTGCGACAGATGAGCAGATTGCAGATGTGTTGACCAAACCACTAGCCAGAGTGAAGTTCGAGTACTTCAGAGAGAGGCTTGTTGTTCTTCATATAGAAGATACTTCAAGGAAGAAGTGATGGGACACATTTGCAGGAGCCCTTCCAAGCATGGTGGTAGGAGGATCCTTCCCATGGCTGTGGATGTAAGCATTGTATGATGAGCATCAGGACAATGATCTAGTTACTGCTATGTATGATGATCAGGATGATCATGTGTGATTAGCATCAGGAAGATGCTCCAGATGATATGCATCAGGACGATGATCATGCGATGATGATATGCATCAGGATGATGTTGTGACGATGATCAAGATGATCATGCGATGATGATATGCATCAGGATGATGCTGTGACGATGATCAGGATGATCATGCGATGATGATGTGCATCAGGATGATGTACTATATGATGATGATCAGGATGATCATGAGTATCAAGACGATACTGTGTGCAAGGATGATCAGGTTGATCTTGAGTATCAAGATGGTACTCTCTGGCCGTGGACAGGTTGTGCAAGGCTAGCATGTAATACGTCTTGGAGATCCGGACAGGTTGTGCTAGTCACGTAAAAGGCCTCGGATGCTCTTTAGAGATCTTGCTGGGCAAGATCCTCTTTTAAGGTTTTGCTAGACCACATGTAATACGTCCTGGAGATCCAAATAGGTTGTGCTAGTTACGTAAAAGGCCTTGGATGCTCTTTAGAGATCTTGCTGGGCAAGACACTCTTTTAAGGTTTTGTGGGGACCACGTGTAATACGTCCTGGAGATCCGGACAGGTTGTGCTAGTCACGTAAAAGGCCTCAGATGCTCTTTAGAGATATTGCTAGGCAAGACACTCTTTTAAGGTTTTGTGGCGGGGGTCACATGTAATACGTCCTGGAGATCCGGATAGGTTGTGCTAGTCACGTAAAAGGCCTCGGATGCTCTATAGATATCTTGCTAGGCAAGACACTCTTTTAAGGTTTTGTGACAGTCACATGTAAAAGATCCTGGGAGATCCGATAGGTTGAGATGAGTGCTCGTAAAAGGCCTGGGATGCTCTTTCGAGGTTTTGTTGACGCACGTAATTAGTCCTAAGATTTCACAGGATGGCCAGCTCGCAGAGATGATGAAGACCTAGAGGAGGCTAGGCCTACAACCAACATGAAAAAGGGCTGGCTCTGTAGAAATTCCTATGACGAGAAGAATTCAGAGATAGCCTAGTGATCGAGATGTCGAGTACAACAGCTGTGATGATGATGATACTCCGTGATCCAGTCATGATGATCCAGCTCCAGAATTGAAGACTTGCGCCAATATGTATTGATGACCCATGTCTAGAGAATACCTTCCTAGTTAAGAGGGAGTGTTGATGTATTTGTAACTTCAGAAGATATTCACTTGTATATTACATTTGTACTTTATTGTATATCCAATAGAGATGTATTATTCCTCTTATTGGAAGTGTCATCATTTGTATTTGCAAGTGTCGCAAGTTACATTGTAAGTGTCATCATTTGTATTGATGGGTTATTAGACCACCGGTGTGGGGTCGGCCCTAGTTAGGTCATGTGGTTGGGTTATTAAACTTCATTAGCAAGTCGGCCTTGTTGGTTTATTGGTAGGTCAAGTCAATGTATAAATAGAGGGTGTGCCTCTCTCATTCTATTCATTCACTCACTTCTCAAGCTCGCATAGCTAAGAGAGAAAGTGGCATACAAGTGGAGGAGGAGGAGTATCTGCTAGAGACATCTCTTTGGATTTGATCATTGTGATCTTGGTTTGTGGCTTATTCTATCTTTGAGGAAGTTGCGGGGTTTTTCACCATCTTGGTTTTCCCTGAGGAAACTCTGTGTCTATTGTCTCTTGCATTTATGATTGATATGTTGTACATGTTATTCTCTTAGTGGTTATCCTAGATAATATTGAATGAAATTATCAAAAAATTAACATATAGAGTCTATATGCTTTAGATTCTTCATTATATCAAACAAGAATACATTTCTGACTTTTGTCATCTAACTTTCTCCTCATCTCTTCAGGTACATGTGCATAAGCTACACAACCAAAAATTCTTAAATGAGATATGCTGCTACACTTACCATTCCATGCTTGCTGTGGAACTCGATCCTTCACGCTTTTAGTTGGGCTTATGTTCATAATGTACATTGCATAAGTAATAGCGTCTCCCCAATATTCATCTGAAAGATGCTTCTCCTTCATCATACTTCGAGCCATGTTCATAATGGTTCGATTCTTTCTTTATGCTACTCCGTTTTGCTGTGGAGTGTAGCGAGCAATAAACCATCTTTTAATTCCATGATAGTTACAAAATTCCACAAAATCATTCAACATAAACTCACCTCCTCTGTCTGATCTCAAGACTTTATAATAAACCTTTTCAACCATAGCTTTAAAACTTTTAAACACATCAAAAGCTTGAGATTTGTGTTTCGGCAAATACACCCAAGTTTTTCGACTGAAATCATCAATGAAAGTCATAAAATAAATATTACCAGTCAAAGAAGGTGTTTGCATCAGTCCACACAAATCTGTGTGTACCAGCTCCAATGGTGCTTTTCCTCTGTATGAGACTCCAGATACGAATTTCTCTCTATGATGCTTTCCCAATATGCAACTATCACATGAGCTTGTTGGCTGCTGGATACTGGGCAACCCTTTTACCATCTGCTTCTTCTATAGCAAATCTAAGCCACCAAAATGTAAATGGCCATACCTCAAATGCCATAACCATGATTGATCTAAACTCGTAGTTTTATAAGCATTCAAAGAGTTAGTCAAATCATTCCTCATAATCAACGGAAACATTCTATTCTTTGTCATCTCTACTCTGGCTATCAACTACTTACTTGGATATTTGTCATAAATAGTACATACCTTGTTCTTAAAGAACACTCTGTACTTCTTCTCCAACAACTGCCCCACACTCAATAAATTACACGTTAAACCAGGAACATAATAAACATCATGAATTGTTCTTCTTTTACCATTCTTGGCATATACAACAATCACACATTTACCATTAACTTTTACCTTACTGTCATTACCTAACTTCACTTCAGACTGAATGCTTGTATCTAGATTTAGAAATAAATCCTTATTTCCAGTCATGTGATTGCTGCATGCGCTATCCAAGAACCATATATCCTTTGAACTTTCCTGGGTGACATTACAAGTAAAAAACATAGGTTTCTCTTCATTTTCAACCTCCTCTGTAATGTGTGTAGACAACTTACTAGAATCTGCTTGCTTCTTCCAACACTTGTTAGCAAAATGCCCAAATTTCTTGCACTAGAAACATTGAACTTTAGATCTGTCATACCTTTGATTTCTTGGTTGCCATGTTCTGTTGTTATTCCCCCTTATGCTAGGAGTATTCTGCTGTAACTTATCTTCAGATTTTGAATCATTTTTTCTATCACTATGATCAACAGTTCGACCTCCTCTTCCTCTGCTACTAGACCTTCCTCTGCCTCTACCTCTAGTAACATGTAACTGAGATTTAAAAGCATTTTCTAATGGAGTATCATCATACCTGTTCATGCTTGATTCATGAGCAATCAAAGAACCAGTTATCTCATCAATGTGCATTTGACTAAGATCTTTAAACTCTTCAATTGGAACAACCACTGCTTCAAACTTCTTTGGAAAACATCTCAGCAATTTCTCAATCACACGCTGATCTGAGAGGTCTTCACCATACTATCTCAGCTGGTTTACAATATTCATAACTTGAGTCATAAAATTATCAATAGTCTCACTGTCCTTCATCTTCAGATTCTCAAAGTCTCTTCTGAAATTCTGCAACTTAACAACATTTTTTACCTTGGTCACACCTTGATAGCAAGTTTCAAGAGTGTCCCAAGATTTCTTCGAAGACTCAACACTTGATATCTTCGGAAATATGGATTCACTTAGGCCTTGCTGAATAAGGCCAAGACCTTTGTTGTCTTTCTTCCTATTCTCCTTCAACAGAACACGCTCAGCATTTGACAGAGCCAATTCAGCAGCTTGATCAGTTGGCTTTGGATAGCCAATCGTAACAAAATCCCAAAGATACTGAGCACGTAGAATAGCTCTCATCTTAATAAACCATGTCTCATAATTCCTTTCAGTCAACACAAGAATTTGTGGTTGCACTACACTGCTGTTAGTCGCCATTACTTTTTAAATTTCAAATTACTCTAAACAGAAAAACGAGAAATAAAACTTAACCACGCTCTGATACCACTGTGGGAAGGCAGGGGGGTGTTTCTCTTACTTCCAGCAACACATACGAACTTCCAGACTCAGAAATTTCACCTACAGGACTGTTGCAGCTGTGTTGTAGCTGACTGTTTCAACTAACAGTCATCTACAGGACTGTTGCAGCTAGTTGTTACAACTACGTTATGATGACCCTCGCTTTCATAAACTTGTCTAATAACAATTAAATATAATTAACTCTCAAAATAACATTAATCTCTTAAGCTACTATAGCAAACTAACTTTAGAAATGACTATGAGTTTTCAAACTCAAATAACAGAGTATAACAGAAACACACACAAAAAAAATTATGGGTTTAACTTAAACTTCATTCACTCCGTATATCAATCACGATTACAATGGTAAGTATTTATAGTGTTTCAGGGTAATCATACATTAAATGCAATTAACCCTTCGATACAAAATTATCACTGCAAAAATAAATGCTCTGTTACAGGCTGACGGAATGAAAAACTATGTTGGCCCTTCAGAATTTGATATGTTGCAACATATATCGCTTCAACCTTAATGTTTAAGTCGGTTTAACGGTGGAGGCCTCTTCAGTGATTTGGGTAGTCAACAAAATCTGATTTTGGTTTGTCTTCATTAATTTTCTGAATTAGACAATGGCCTTTCAAAATACAATACATTAAATCTGGGCAGTGTTGCCCCTTTTGAGATTTCGGCGGCCATACATTTAGGTGGTGGAGTAATTAATCCACTTCTAACACAAACTAAATGCTTGAAATGTATATCACAGTTCTGAGTATATCACAATATATCATAGTATTTGTTTATTTGTGGTGTCGAGTCCCGGTTAACACTTTGCTGTCAATGTTTGTTAGCTTAGACTGTAAGTTCTATGTATATGGTTTGCTGTTTAATTTTTATATATTTTTCCTTACAAGGAAATAATTTATTGGACTTGTTTTCTACATAATGGTGACCAAATAAGGAAGCACAACTCAAAATGCAAGAAAATGCATGTATGCCGAGTTCTGCTTGGATGTCATTTCCAAAGCTTTTTTCTACTATTGAAAAATTCCTGTCTTCATCAAGTGTTAGGATAATGAAGCATCAATAAGTATGTTACAGGTTAAATTGTCCCCTTCCATATTTCTATTAGAATGGAGGCTTATTTGATATCTAAAGATAATTCCTAAATAAACTTTACATATTCTATGGTTTTCCAGGAAGCTAAAATTAATCGAGAATATCTCATAAGAAAGGTAAGAGTGATCATTGGAGATAAATTGTTTATTTCAATCACTGAAATGTTTCAAGGCCAAGTACTATCCTTTATGAATGAAAAGATATGCCCTGTCAACGGAAATTGAGCATAGAATTCCTTGACATAGCATTTACTTACATAAATCCCTCATTCAGCACATTTTCAAATATTGTTGTAGGATGAACTTAATGGGATTCAAGTCATATTTTCCATGGATCGATGGAAAATGATATTTGTATCAATTTTGGGGATTTTAGAATTTTACTCTCCGTTGCAGAGGTATATCCTGATAGTAGGAAGCATCAAGAGGTAGAAAGGTGCATTACATTACTTACTTTGATAGATAGGGAAGTCGTTTAAGAGCATTGTCGTGAATAACAAGACTGCCATTTTCGAAATGAATACCCGTTTAGTTTTTGGATTTTTAATCCAAATTATTGTGCTATTAAACATGAGAAATGCAATCTAAGCCCGATTCATTTTCAATATGTTGCGTCTCTTCTTTCATTTCTAGGATGAAATAAACCATCTTTTAAACTACTCCATGAGATGTTTATATTTATGTTATAATTATCTCTAAATGCATTATGAGCGGTCTACAAATTAAATGAGTTGACTTACCTACCTCCAACATTTTTAACCACGTCCATTTTCATATCTGACATAGGGAGATGATGTTTGGCAAGCTGAATGCTCCTTTGTAGAGTCTTTTAAGGTTTTTGCCTATATCTGGTATTGATTTTGAAAAAGTTTGCATGATCAGTAATCAAACTTCTAACAGCGATTAGGATCTATGTATTTTTGTCACGTATTTACACCATGCAGCTTAATATTATGCTTATAACAAAGTTTAAAGAAAATATTTCTAGCCCAGTGAGACATAAGCCCCCTACAATATCAAATTTAACACAACCAAATGACAACACCACCATTTTCATACAATTTTTCAACTGATATCATCATTGGAATCAATGGGTACTGCATTCATATATTAACTCCACCATGTATTTCATTCAACAAAGAAATCTAACATCTAACACGATATTTCTGAAAATCTACAATATTCCAAATATATATGCAACAAAGACTTCAACAGCTCAAGTGTGGAAACATCTTCACTAAATTTTGCTAGATCTATATTGATAGATGACCAAACTCTTGGACCTGTTACATGAACTAAAATTACGATAACTATGGCCGCACCTTTTAATAAAAAATGCAAGCCTCCAGAGAGCCAACGACACTTTTCAATCTGTACGGAATTCTGATGTACAGGGCTAAGAAGAATATTTTGGTGAATGGTCTGAAAACTATGGGTTTCAAGGTCTATGATTCACCAGGCACTTACTTTGTTGTGGTCGATCACACTCCATTTGGATTTCACAATGATATTGCATTTCGTGAGCATCTCATAGAAAAAGTGGGTGTTGTTGGCATACCAACAAGTGTCTTCTACAAGGACCCAAATGAGGGTAAAAACATGGTAAGATTTACTTTTTCCAAAGATGAGGATACTTTGAAGCAGGATATTGATGAGAGTATGAAAACAAATTTGAAGCAATGATTGCTTCATCTGTATTTCCGCTTGAACATTTGCATGTGTACTGAAAGTCTTAAATTGAATGGACTAATTTGCTATCCATGGTTCATGGTAACATTTGTTTCTTTTCATTTATGTTTAATGTAACCTGCTTCTGTGATAGTAAAATCAAGAATTCTAAGTTATAATAAAAACTTGATTTGACTTCCTGCCAGTGAAGTAGAGAACTTCCTACCAGTGAAGTAGAGAACTAATAGTGGCATAACATCAGATATATTTTGTGAAGTATTCACGACTCTGCGGCCCCATGAAAAAGCAGCTCTTGTAGCACATAGTAGAATTGAATTTTGATTATATTTATGACTAATTCCATGCTAATTGAGTGTCTTTATAGAAGGCAATTATATGTTCAATTCTCAGAGTTCTGAATTACGGAGGTAAATTTATGCAGGTGTCTCTCGTTGATGCTTATATTCTAGATGAGTGGGCCATTTATGATTGAGAGTAATATTGATTGCATTCTAATACTATGGTGATATAATAAATTACATTTAACGCCTATGCACATTATGCAATTAATATTTGTACAAATAGTCTAATTTGTTGTATATTCTCTAAAGCATAGTTTTTCTTTTTCTGGTAAGTGATGTTTATTTGTTAAATAGGAAGAAATATGGTAGTGTCTGTTTTTGCAAACCCAGACACCCAAGAAATTATATTTCCGTATTCAAAAGGAAACCATGGATGAGGGAAGACCACTTTCATAGGAAGCCGAGCTCTATCCAACAACATATGAAACCAGATCTTTTTGTTGTACAGAGGTGGGGAAGATGGATAGTTTAAGACTTGGAACTGAACAAGGAGAATTTTTTGAGTTTCTAACCTAGTTAGACTCCATGGATAAATATTCTAGAGGCCATCGAGGAGAACATAAGGAAGCAACTAAGTCAGCCTAGACTTCCCATGGAAGTAGACAAGCCTCTTCCAGATGCAGTTCTCCCAAGGTGTGAGGGTTAATTCTCACCGTGAGGGTAATAATTCACACTACAATAATGACAAAATCATGGAAAGTCATCGAGCTGCCATCAATGCGCACCATGCAACTCAGAGAACAAGTAGAAGAGTCCAGATTTTTCAGAGATGTAGCAAGGGTGACATTGAGAGATGATGAGCTCAATTGACCTCCCATTTTTTTTACAGCAAACACCAAAAACAATAGGGCTAAGAGATGTGTCTTCAAGAAGATGATGGAATTTTAATGGGGGATGAGACACAACGTGGTAAGCCTTGTAAAAAAACAACTCTAACAGTTTACAGGACATGAGGGAGTGAATATCAGTAAGTAGACCCAAGACCTCCAATGAATAATTGATGAAGATAACAAATTTTGGAACTTTATTTTCTCCATGATGAAAGAACTGTAGACATGGAAGCAACGGACTCTGGAAAATGACAACCAGACTGCCAAGCACCAGGAGAGAAAACAGGGCATGTACCATATATCTAGGCATGCATGATCAATTCCAAGTCCACTTAATTGAGGACCTGTCATCTAAAACTCTTCATATTTCAAATGATATCCTAATGAATGTGGGAGTCAATCATTCACTAGTCTTTGGGTGGTGGATGAGTGGAACAGTTTCTAGGTTCCAACTAATCACTGCTATCATGATGAACATATCCACCATCAAGACTCAGGTATGGTATCTCCTACAATATTTTTTCAATATCTCAGTGGGAAAATTTGGACCAACTACAGCCAGGATGGTTATTTGTGCGACATAAGAAATATTTTTCCTTTTGATAGTATGGATAGGGATACTATATTAAATATCATAAGCAAATTGATTGATAGATCTATAGGATAAAAAAATATATACTGCAAATATATGCCATTTTTAATATTATGGAGGACTTGCACCTTAACTCTGTTTATCATAAATACATGTCATATGTTGATAATATGAAGCATGGACTATTGTTATAGCCATGAAATTTTATCCAAAAAGTTAGAACCAGACCCACTATTTTTGTGATGTACATATAATATCTCTATTGATTCTATAATAGAATACAAGCTCTTAACTACTAAAAACCTATATTGAAGTTGGCATAGATCTCACCATTATGCATTCAACCATACAACAACCATCATCACAAAGGAGTGTGGTAAATGTGTCAGAGCCCTCTGACAAGCATAATGTCAGTATAAGCCTCATTCCTTGTTGATAGTCAAGCATATCTATTAGTGAGTGATCTCCAGTAGACTGTGTATGCACGTAACATGATGATCCACCAAAATATGAAATCAAGAGGAGCAAATCTCCCTATTGCTGTCTCCACAAAATCTGCAATCATCGTATTAGTATTACAAATTGTATCATGAAGTACTTTGAAACTAGCAGGCATGACCCCTTCCCCTAATGTGAAATGTGATCTATCTGTTTCTCACATGCCTGAAGTCGAAGAGTCTTCAAGAGGGAATTCTTTACTATCTCCGGTTCACCATTGATAAAAAATGCCAAACCAATTGGAATAAAGTCCCTCACAAATACATGAAAATTGTGGCAAGGAATCAGATACGGGTTTGAAACCAAATTACTAATAACTATTAGACCCACCCATATTTAGAAGGAAAAAATAATCGATATGTATGGTTGTCACAACTTAAAAATAATGGTTAGTTATTAAAAGTTAAAACTAGACATTGATGGTTGAACATATGCTATATAATTCAGCAATAAGGCTGAAGGTCATTAACCATCACCAAAGCAGGAATTCCATCCCCAAGAAGACAAAAGACCAATAATAACTCCTCAAAGGGTAGTAACGAAAAAATACCAAGAAGACAAAGTAGTAAGAACAAAGTAGGAATTCCACCCCCAAAGAGATACATGACCAATAACGACCCATGAAAGGGTAGTAAGGACATAATTTTAGCAGGATTAATAGTATTTTGAATGTCTCTTCTAGTACCATCAACCATTTTGTACAAACTTCAGCCCACATGAATTGCACTGGACATCCTTTTCACTGACTTATTATGATAAATGGACAAAAAAGGGCTTTTAGAACTTAATAAGTAGATATACATACATCATGAATAACCGGGATATCTTTAAATATTATGTAGTTAAAAATGCATTCCCATTTGTAAAGTTTTCTTCTAGAGTCTGAGACCGGAATAACAATGGAAACCTAGGCTCAAAACCAAACTAAAAATTTCTTCCAGAGAGACTTGTGATCACATGCAAAAGTCGACGAAGTGCCAGAGAAGACAGTTGAAAAGTTAAGAGTAACATTAGTGTACATTCAGAGTAAATTCCATGGGAAACATGTATGAAACTTTGAACTTTAGAATGACAGTTCAAAATCAGAGTATGTGTTACTATGGATGTGTTAAATGCAAAATTTTGCAGAAGATGTGGCTTCAAGCTGTTTTGGATCAGATTTGAAGTCCAGGTTTTAGTTAATCTCCAACTCTCATATATATAGAGCACAATTCCAAGTCTGACTCATTAACAAAATAGAAAGTTCATCTAGGCAGATTTGAAGTCTAGGTTTTAGTTAATCTCCTACTCTCATATCTATAGAGCACAATTCCAATTCAGACTCATTATCAAAAGAGAAAGTACATCTAGGTTGATCAAGATTTCAAAATAAATTGAGGGCATCTCCACTGTTACACCTCCTTTTCCCTTCCTTCAGATTTATGTTTATTGTATTTTGCTACCCCATGATGATGGTTGGATGGTATTTTTGTTATTTTCATAGGCCTGTTTGGGGTTGTATATTCACCAGAAGGAAAGCAATATATATATATATAGAGAGAGAGAATCCTCTCAGGACTATCGTTGGACAAAGGCGATCCAAACACATTGGCTCTAAAACCAATTGAAACTACATAGGAAGAATTATTTTCTCCTGGATCCCTCTTCCATATTCGTGGTCGGTGTGTTGCCATTGCAGGTGAGAAAACTACAAGAGGTAGAGAAAGTTGTGGCCTATGGAAAGGCTGTCACGTCCCCATTTTGACCCTGTGGCATTAAAATTGTAAATGATGTAAATATCGTTATTAAATCATGGTGAGGAGCTCAAGGCCAAGGCCCCGCCATCGATTTATCTTTGTATGTATCGACAATTAAAATAGATGCATATGGTTCTTGTGCTGGGCATGCACAATGTAAATTAATACATCATGTAAATACAAATTTTAATGAAATACCCACAACTAGCTATGCAATGCAACAAAGAGATGGGGACATGATTTTTATAAGGAATAGGGAGGGAAATGATTCAAACCCTTGAGCCAATGGTGTTAACCCATGTGTCAATGAGAAAACCCATAAACCATCAACTACCCATTTTGGCTTATGCACCCAATCATTAAATTCTTCCAAGAGTTGGTTGAGGCAGTTAATGCCTTGGGAGTGGAGAGGTATGGCATCCAATTTCGTGTATGGGCAAGCCATCAACCTTGAAAATCGAATTTTGCTTTATGGGCAAGAAAACACCCACGAATTGCCTTCCCAAGCCATTATGAACCCATGGCCTTTGCTCTCTCACGCAGTCGGAGCTAGCTAGGACTTTTTCCATCCTGTTTTTCACCATTTCCTACATTTTCCCATGCTTGGGAACTCGTTTTTTATTGCACAGGGGCTGGGAGGAAGAGAGCCACGATTTTTGGGGTTATGGAGGCCGTTTCTGTCCACGAAATGCCTATAAACATTTTTCTGAAAATGATTCTGCTCTCCTGGAGTTGACTTCCCATTTCTCCATTTCTTTTGGGTTTCCCACGTTTTTCTGAACTGGTAGAAACCCCATCTATGTGCATTCCACTGTATAAACGTTTTCTTCATGCCCAACAATTGTGATTTTTGCTGTTATGTGCATCCCTGTTTTGGGTTTGAACCTATGAGAAAGAAGTTTGGAGTGGTAGTGGACAAAATTGGCTTGACAAACCTTGTGGGGAAAATAACCTCTCAAGAAGATCAAGAGGGCTTTGGCTACTTTTCTATGCACACCCTGAGAGCACTAGAAAGGAAGGTATGGCTTGAGGGACTGTGTAGCAATGAAGAGAATACTTCCTTGTGTTGGGTGTGTAGGTATTGTGGGTTCCAAGCTGGATAGATCTTGTAGGGGTATCCATGGCTCTGTACTTGAGCTCACTAGCTTAGCAATTCTTCCTTTCCATTTCCTAGTAGCCTGATAAACCCAATTGCAGATTGGCTTGGCTCATTTTGGGTGTATGTTTGGCTATGTGTGAGTCTGTTGTTCCCTGGTTCCTTGTAGAAATCATGCCCATCTCGGGGGTGGCAGTTGTATCAAGAGATTGATAAGCACAACTGGCCTATGGTTGGGTGGAACGTTGCAGATGCATATCTGGTTGCTCAGGGACTACTTTGTTTTCAGATAAGTACTCTCTATTATAATTCTGCAATGTCTTTATTTAATGGTTGTCATGAAAATGCTAAATGTATGCTAGATATTAACATGATTTTTATTCCGCTGTGTTTAATTACGATATGCATATGTACCTGTCCTTTATCATCAGTGAATTTTACTTGTATTGTTTAATTGATGAATGACATGAACATCTTGAATGTCTTGAATGTATGATGGATGTGTAATAGATTTTTTAACTCTGCTGTGTTTTCAAATATCTATGCATTTCCATATGTCCATCTTCATTTTATATGAATGTTTGTTTACTAAGTACGGGGCTAGATGTCCGGATTTAATATCATGTTCTCTCCAATGCTGGTATGATGGGTGGGGATGTGACAGAATGGTATCAGAGCTTATGGTTCAACACTACGGCTGTTGGGCCGACATCCACACAACAGATTAGGAAAAAATGATTTTGTGTGTTGTGCATGGGGCATGTTGTTGTGTGTTGGTTGTTGTGTGTTGGTAATTGATGTGCATATGAGATAACGCATCATGTGCTTGAGGCCTTGATTAATTATGACTCCTTGTCCCTTGAATGTCCATGATGCTTTGAATGCATGAAATTGAATGTTGGGCATGGCTGGCATGAGTTTTTGTGTGTTAATTTCATGATTGAAAGCCTGAACAGTTGGTTGTTACAACCCCATATCTTAATGATGGTTGTTAATTACAATGAACCAACATATATGTGGTCGATTGATGGTTTTCGGAAGCGAGGAAAGCTTGCGAATTATGCCCTTATGCTCATGAGTTTTCCTTGCCCATGCTTGTTGGGTGCTTGAAGATTGATTATGAATCCATTGGTTGGATTGTTGAATTTGAAATGAAGAGAAAATTCATTTTCAAGTTGAATGCTTACTTACACTGTTTCTAGTGCAGTAGCATTCTTATTTTGTATTTGTTGATTGTCCCATGAAGGAGAGAAGGAGGTGCAACCTCTTGTTATCCTTATACTTTTTGTTGTTTTATTTTGACATAGCAGAGGTGCAAGTTCTTGGCATTCTTTTACTGTTTTTATGCAAGTTTGATTTGTAGTAACTCACCTCTGTAAAGAAACGAAGGGCACATTTCCAGAAAAAAATAATTCTAACTGTCTGTGAAAATTTGCAAATTTTTCTAAGTAATTATGAGTTCTGCTAAAGGCTCTGTCAGCGATTTTAGTGTTAAGTTCTGCGCGCGTGGCGGCAGAATTAACGCTAATTTTTGTGACACGGTCGGCAGCGAAAGTTAAAGATAAAGTCTGCGACGTGCGCAGTGTGCGGCGACGAAAATAGCCTTGACACCCACGGCAATTTTTAAAGATAAAATCTGCGACGTGCGGGACGCGCAACGACAGATTTTAGCTTAAAATTCCATGGCGCGCGGCGGCATATTTTAGCTTAAAATTCCGCAACACGGGCGGCACTCTTTAAGCTAAATTTCCACGGCAATTTTAATCTCAGCATCCGCGCAATGGCGACCATTTTAACCTTAACATTTGCGCCAGCGGGGAAAGTCTATGATTGGACAAAGTTGTTAAATTCAACGCCGAAAGATAGAAAATTTCCAAAATTTTGCCTAAGGGCTGTGGTGGCGGCAAAAAAATGGGTTAACTTTGCACGACACAACGGCGAATGTTAAGCCAAAATTCTGCGCACGCGGCGGCAAAATTTAGGCCAACTTTCTGTGTGTGCGGCGACAAATATTGGGCTAACTCTTGCGACTCTGGCAGCAGAAATAAGCTCAAAAGCGTCGCAACGGTTGGCAGTCGCAGGGTTGGTGGTTGGAGGATTTTAGATGCAACATTTGCGTAGATGAAAAGAAAGCCATGGAGTCGTGGAAAACAGACTTAAAGGATCCTCGTGTCGGCGTTCCTTTTAAAGATATATCTTGCGCCAAATCACCCGGAAGTTGTTAGTAATTGCGTCGAAGGCGGCCAAAATAAGGCTAAGATGGGCGCCATAAGTGAACAGTTTTAAAACTTAATACATGCGCGAGAAAGCATAAAAAAAAAAAAATGGTTGAATTAAAGTGAACATTTGGTGAGGCAGGAGAGTTATGATTAAAACTTGCATCGAAGAGACGGTAGATTTATGATTAAAACCTGCGCCGAAGAGGCGGAAGATTTATGGTTAAAAACTTGCGCCAAAGGCTGGAGATAACTTTGCATTAGAAAACAGTCCGTCCATCGACGATTTTAAGGATAAGCCATGCGTCGGTGTTGACCAAAATAAAAATAATTCCTGGGCTTTTTAAAGTTGTCAATATAGGATTTTCCCATATGCATGCAACCAATTCATGATATTATAATGCAACTAACAATTGTGTTTATAAACACATTTTGCAGAATTATAGTCACATCAAAGCAACATTCCAGATAAGTGTAGTTGGAAAGTTCTGGTCTTGGTTGGGCCAAGAATATCAACATCATGGATGATGCAAGACAGATGCCATGGGGGAAAATATATATGTTGAGAATGCTGAAACAGAATCCAATGGGAGAAGAAATCGAGAGACTCCCCCAGATATTGCAGCCACCATGAGGAGCGTAAGGGTGGAGTTGCAAAGCTGTAGAGAAGATAATGAGAGGATGATTAAAGCTCAGGAAGAACAAAATCAGTTGAATGCAGCCATGCTACAGAGTTTGAAAGATATCCAAAGGAAAATAAACTATGAGCATCAAACATCAAATTCAGAAAAGAGTGGGAGTAGTTCAAGGAGAAATTCCCGCAAGAGGTCCAATATCTCAAGAGGAGTTTCTAGAGACAGAACCTATACTCTAGAAATCTCTTCTAGTGGATCATCTGAATCCGAGGGATCCATTGAGGGTTCAAGCTCTTCATCTTGCAAGAATAAGAGAAATAGGCATTACAAGAACAATTCACATGGGGAATTTAAGAAGGCAAAACCTCCTACATTTGATGGGGATGTAAGGTCTGGTTAAGAAGTTGAAGCTTGGCTTTTTGGGATGAGAAAGTATTTCCAAGTCCAAGACTACTCTGGAAATATGAAGGCAAGGGTCTCCATCTTCAACTTGAATGGACGAGCATCTATATGGTGGGAACACATCAGGCAAGTGAAGAAGATCAATGAAAGAAAGATTGTGTGGAAGCAGTTCAAGAAATACTTCAAGCAGAATTACCTCTCCGAAAGGTACTATGATGACGAGATCAAAGAGTTCCATGAGATGAGACTGGGACAATTGACCATGGATGAATATGTAAACAAGTTCTTGGAGCTGCTGAGGTATGTCAGGTATATTCGAGATGATAAGGTGAAAATTTAGCGTTTTCTAAGTGGGATACCTCAATCATATAAAGACAGGATTGAATTTGATGAGCCCCGAACTCTAGAAGAGGCAATAAGGAAGGCCAAGTATTGCTATGATCAAAACAAAAGCAAACCTGATTTCCATAAGGCATGGAAGGACAAGAAGAATGAGAAGTTTGACCAAAGGAAGAAAGGTTTCAAACCTCCTCATGCCAAAAATCAGCAAAGGCAGCCATCATGGGTTGTGACTAAGCCAACTAGGATGATGGGAGACAAGCCAAGAGATCCAAGGGAGCCAAGAGATCCAAGGGAGCCAAGAGAACCACTTCAATGTTGGAGTTGTGGAGGAGACCACATGCTTAGGAACTGTCCACACTGGAATCGAAATACAAATCAAGTTCACAACATCCAAGGAGATGGAACTGTGGGTCAAGTGGCGAGGACAATTCCTAGAATCTATGCAGCACTAGACGACTGCCAGGAAGATCATCAATCAATTGTTGTTGAAGTTGAAGGTAAGATTGATAAGCAATCTATTTCTATTTTGATTGATCCTGGATCTACTCACAGTTATATCACTCATAAAATTGTTGAGATTTGTGCTTTTAAGAAGTCAAAGCATAGTGAATCATGGTTAGTTCAACTAGCTATTGGAACCAAGAGAAAAGTCAGTGAAATTGTAGAGAAGTGTCCCTTAGAGATGGATGGGCTATTCACTTATGCAAATCTGAATATTTTTCCACTTGGTTCCTATGATATTCTCATTGGGATGGAATGGTTAGAGGCACACAGGGTTAAACTTGACTGCTACAATAAAAAATTTGAATGCATGGACGAAGAAGGAAACCCAAGGGTTGTAAAAGGCATTCCAAAGATGACTTCTGTTAGGTAGGTTTCAGCCATGCAGCTGAAGAAGTTCTGTAGAAAGGGTTGTCAATTGTACGTAGCCCATGTTTTGGAGGCAACAGAAAGTGAAACTCCTATGTTAGAGGACTATCACGTATTGCACGAATTCAGGGATGTTTTTCCTGATGAGATTCCGGGACTTCCTCCAAAGAGAGACATTGATTTTACAATTGAACTTGTGCCAGGAGCAGCACCAGTGTCTAAGACACCATACAGGATGAGTACATCGGAATTGCTAGAATTGAAAATGCAATTACAAAAGTTGTTAGAAAAGAAATATATCAGGCCAAGTGTGTCCCGATGGGGAGCACCTGTTCTATTTGTGAAAAAGAAAGATGGAACACTCAGGTTATGTATTGACTACAGGCAGTTGAACAAGGTCACTGTGAAGAACAAATATCCATTGCCCCGAATTGATGACCTTTTTGATCAAATGAGAGGAGCAAAGGTATTTTCAAAGATCAACTTGAGGTCAGGTTACCATCAGGTAAGAATCAAAGAGGAAGATGTTCATAAGATAGCCTTTAGAACAAGGTATGGACACTATGAGTTTGTAGTGGTATCATTTGGTCTCACAAATGCACCAGCTACATTCACGTGTCTCATGAATAGTGGTTTTAGCAAGTATTTGGACAAGTTTGTTCTTGTATTTCTAGACGACACTCTCATCTATTCTAAGAATGAAGAAGAGCATGAAAAACATTTGAGAATGACATTGCAATTGCTAAGAGAGCATAAGCTGTATGCAAAGTTGAGCAAATGTGACTTTTATAAAGTTAAAATTCATTATTTGGGTCACATTATCTCAGACGAAGGAATATCGGTGGACCCTGAGAAGATTGAAGCCATTATGAATTGGCCAACTCCAAGGAATGTGACAGATGTGAGATCTTTTATGGGCCTTGCTAGTTACTACAGGAGGTTTATTGAAGGATTCTCCAAGGTTGCAAACCCGATCACTTCTTTGCAAAAGAATGGGATAAAGTTTGAATGGTCACCAAGATGTGAGGAAAGTTTCCAACGGTTGAAGAATCTTCTTACGAGTGCACCAATTTTGAAAATTGCAGACCCAGAAAAAGACTTTGTGGTGTGTACCGATGCATGCAACCAAGGACTTGAAGGAGTTCTTATGCAAGACAACCACGTGGTATGCTATGAGTCAAGAAAGTTGAAGGAGCATGAGAAGAACTATGCTACTCATGATTTAGAACTTGTAGCCATAGTACATGCTTTAAAGATGTGGAGGCATTATTTAATGGGCAGGAAATTTGAGTTAAGGATAGACCATTGTGGTCTGAAATACTTGTTTGATCAGCCAACTTTAAATGCTAGGAAAGCTAGATGGTTAGAATTTTTGTGTGAATTTGATTTTGAGATCAAACACATAAAAGGGAAAGAAAATAAGGTAGCAAATGCACTCAGCAAGAAAGTACATGAAATGCATGTGGCAACGCATAGCACTTGCCAACCAGATTTGAGACAACAGATTATTAACCATATTGTTGAGGATGAAGTGTATGTGTAGATAAAGGACAAATTGCAGCAGCAAAACCTTGAAAAGAAGTATGAATGCTATCATTTGGAAGAAGACGGACTTCTTACCTATAAGAATAGAGCTTATATTCCAAATGTGGCAGATTTGAGGAGGATTGTCATGGATGAAATCCATAAAGCTCCATACTCCGGTCACCCCAGATATCAAAAGACTATTGCTACAGCAAGAAAATATTATTTCTGGACAGGGATGAAGAAGGATGTCGTTGAGTACATTTCCAAGTGCATAACATGTCAGCAAGTGAAGGTTGAACACTAACACCCCGCAGGTTTATTGCACCCAGTGCCAATTCCATAATGGAAATGGGAAGTAATTTCCATAGATTTTATTACAAGATTTCCAATGACTGTGAGACAACATGATTCCATCATGGTTGTGGTGGACAAGTTAACAAAGGCAGCACATTTTATACCGGTTAATTCCATGCACAAAGTCGATGCCATTGCAAATATTTTTATGAAGGAAATTTCCAGGTTACATGGGTTTCCTAAGGCAATAATTTCTGACAGGGATACTAAGTCCACTTCCAATTTTTGGAAAAGTCTCTTTGCAGATTTGGGTACACAGTTGAACTTTAGTACCGCATACCATCCTCAAACAGATGGGCAAATGGAAAGAGTAAACCAGGTGCTTGAAGACATGCTCCGTATGTATGTAATGGACAAACCATCCAAGTGGGAGGATTATCTACACCTGGTAGAGTTTGCATATAACAATGGGCAGCAAGAATCATTGGGAATGAGTCCATATGAGGTTCTATACGGCAGAAGGTGTAGGACACCAGTGACTTGGGACAATCCAGTGAACAGAATTGTACTTGGGCCAAAATTGCTTAAGGAAATGGAGCAAGAGGTTGCAAAGATCAAGTAGAATTTAAAAGCAGCCCAGGATAGACACAAAAGCTATGCAGATAAGCATAGGGTGCATAGAGAGTTCAGTGTTGGGGATCATGTGTATCTTAGAGTGAGGCCAAGGAAGGGTTCCTTGAAGCTTGGGAGTTGTGCCAAGCTATCACCTAGATATTGTGGGCCATTTGAAGTGCTTGAAAGAATAGGGTTAGTTGCATATAGACTTGCATTGCCTGCTAGCACTAGAGCTCATAATGTTTTTCATGTCTCTTTGCTTAAGAAATACGTACATGATCCTAACCATGTGATTAATTGGGATGTGATCCAGGTGGAATCCGAGGGAGAGTTCCAAACCGATCCATTGCGCATCCTAGACAAGAAGGTAACATTGCTCCGGAACTGATCCATTGGACAGGTAAAGGTGCAATGGAAGCACTACGGTCTCGATGAGGCTACATGGGAGCTGGAGGATGCCATGATAGTGGCATATCCATTTTTGTTCAATTTTGATGAGCACTGAGAACAATGCTAATGTAAGGGGAGGGGAATGTCACATCCCCATTTTGACCCTGTGGCATTAAAATTGTAAATGATGTAAATATCGTTATTAAATCATGCTGAGGAGCTCAAGGCCAAGGCCCCGCCATCGATTTAGCTTTGTATGTATCGGAAATTAAAATAGATGCATATGGTTCTTGTGTTGGGCATGCACAATGTAAATTAATACATCATGTAAATATGAATTTTAATGAAATACCCACAACTAGCTATGCAATGCAACAAAGAGATGGGGGCATGATTTTTATAAGGAATAGGGAGGGAAATGATTCAAACCCTTGAGCCAATGGTGTTAACCCATGTGTCACTGAGAAAACCCATAAACCATCAACTACCCATTTTGGCTTATGCACCCAATCATTAAATTCTTCCAAGAGTTGGTTGAGGCAGTTAATGCCTTGGGAGTGGAGAGGTATGGCAGCCAATTTCGTGTATGGGCAAGCCATCAATCTGGAAAATTGAATTTTGCTTCATGGGCAAGAAAACACCCATGAATTGCCTTCCCAAGTCATTCTGAACCCATGGCCTTTGCTCTCTTAGGATGTCGGAGCTAGCTGGGACTTTTTCCATCCCGTTTTTCACCATTTCCTGCATTTTCCCATGCCTGGAAACTCGTTTTGTATTGCACAGGGGCTGGGAGGAAGAGAGCCACGATTTTTGGGGTTATGGAGGTTGTTTCTGTCCATGAAATGCCTATAAACGTTTTTTTGAAAACGATTCTGCTCTCCTGGAGTTGACTTCCCATTTCTCCATTTCGTTTGGGTTGCCCACGTTTTTCTGAACTGGTAGAAACCCCATCCGTGTGCATTCCACTGTATAAATGTTTTCTTCATGCCCAACAATTGTGATTTTTGCTGTTATGTGCATCCCTGTTTTGGGTTTGAACCTGTGAGCAAGAAGTTTGGAGTGGTAGTGGACAGAATTGGCTTGATAAACCTAGTGGGGAAAATAACCCCTCAAGAAGATCAAGAGGGCTTTGGCTACTTTTCTATGCACACCCTGAGAGCATTAGAAAGGAAGGTATGGCTTGAGGGACTGTGTAGCAATGAAGAGAATACTTCCTTGTGTTGGGTGTGTAGGTATTGTGGGTGCCAAGCTGGATAGATCTTGTAGGGGTATCCATGGCTCTATGCTTGAGCTCACTAGCTTATCAATTCTTCCTTTCCATTTCCTAGTAGCCTGATAAACCCAATTGCAAATTGGCTTGGCTCATTTTGGGTGTATGTTTGGCTATGTGTGAGTCTGTTGTTCCCTGGTTCCTTGTAGAAATCATGCCCAGCTCGGGGGTGGCAGTTGTATCAAGAGATTGATAAGCACAACTGGCCTATGGTTGGGTGGAATGTTGCAGATGCATAGCTGGTTGCTCAGGGACTACTTTGTTTTAAGATAAGTACTCTCTATTATAATTCTGCAATGTCTTTATTTAATGGCTGTCATGAAAATGCTAAATGTATGCTAGATATTAACATGATTTTTATTCCGCTGTGTTTAATTACAATATGCATATGTACCTGTCCTTTATCATCAGTGAATTTTACTTGTATTGTTTAATTGATGAATGACATGAACATCTTGAATGTCTTGAATGTATGATGGATGTGTAATAGATTTTTTAACTCTGTTGTGTTTTCAAATATCTATGCATTTCCATATGTCCATCTTCATTTTATATGAATGTTTGTTTACTAAGTATGGGGCTAGATGTCCGGATTTAGTATCATGTTCTCTCCAGTGCTGGTATGATGGGTGGGGATGTGACAAAGGCCATCCAGATAAGCATTTTGGTAGGATAGTCCTTTCAGATACAATGCTATTTGACCAAATGTGACAACCATTATTATACTTTATGGGATGTTTTAAAATGATTTCCTAAATCCGATGATAGAAGATGATCTTTGACCAATGTTACTAAGTAGTCATGATAATTATGTGTTTGGAGATATCACTAAACTAGGTGATATTGTATGACTCTATTGCTCAGTTAATATTTGTGCATTTAATAAAAAAACAATCATCCCAAAACTGGTACAAAGCTTAGCAAGTGTTTAGTGCACTGTATTTCATTCTAGTAAACTCTTGAAGAAGTTGAACATATATAAATAACAGTCTCCTATAATATGAAAGTTATGTTGTATCATGAAAGAAAATATTTTTCGAAGTGTTGTTTGTGTACCTTGATTAGAAATTTAGAACCCTTGCAATTTTTTTATTTACCATTCATGTAAGCACGATTTCTTTCCCAGAGACAAATTTCTCTTCCTTCTGTGTTGCAAAATCAAAAGCATTTTTAAAACTGAAAGTTGTTTGAACACCAGCCACGAGAGATGGTTGGTAAGGTGGACTGATTAATGAAGTATAGGAAAATCCTCATGGTCTTATCTCCCTCCAAAGATGTTTGTATAATGGATTATATGGTAACATCTTTGGATACCTTGATATGGTATTTAGGATGAAATAACTCGTTGAAATCCAGTAGAGAGTTCAGCCAGTGATTGCATGTGTTATATATATATATATATAAGTCACATGACACGAGGACACAAGACACGGAGGACACGAAAATATGAGTATTCGACACGGGACACGGCGACCCCGAAAACAGGACACGAGGGACACGTTTTATATATATATATATATATATATATATATATATATATATATATATATATATATATATATATATATTAAAAAAATACATAAGGAGATCCACATTTTTAAAAAACTAAAAGTCTATACATCAATCTGAATCATAATATCATTCAGTTGAAATTTAACAATGATGAATCAATAATAAAATTATCAATGAACAATGAACAATAACATTGAATCATGAACTTTGAGTTTGAACCATAAACTGCATATTTCATATTAAACCATCAAAATCAAAATGTATTGTTTTCAAATGTTTGTTCGTTGCTGCTACATAGGGCCGCGGGTGTAGCTGTTGCATGTGCACTGTGCTCTATTCACGCGCCTCTTCCCTAGACTGCTCTATTCACGGGGCTCTTCCCTAATGTGCCTTTGCCCCGACTCATGAGCTATTTGTTGCTACAACAACTGTTGTAGTTGCTGCGTGGCTTTAACAAATGGGCAGTTACATGGTACACCCTCACGACCTCACAACCTCACTTCTCCACTCCATCGGCAAGCTCTTAGCAAGCAACTGCAAGTCGAAAACAGTCACGATCTTTGCAACCACGAGCTCTATTCTCCATGGGCACGACAACTCTCTTAAATCGTCAACAAAGAAGGGGCCCGAAAAGAAGAAAGCCCATGTTTTAACCCGCAGGAGTGAACTTTTGATAGGACACGTGTCCAGAAATTGTGACACGATCATGGCACGTGTGCGACATGTGCCAAATAGTGTCACGATTTTTGGACACGTAAATTTTCGTGTCGAACACGTATTAAGGAACGTGTCGTGTCTGACACATGGAATACACGACACAAGCCCTCTTTTGAAGTGTCATGTTACTTAGATATATATATATATATAGAACACAGTAATATATAGCCCAGAAAATGCAAAACAAATGTATACTAGCGTCCTTCTATTCCACTGCCAATGTTGAAGTTGTTCAAGTTGACTTTTCCATGTGCCCGCAATATTAGAATATGGAGAACTTCCATCTATGTCCATTGAATCCCTTAAATTCTCATCATCTATAGGCTCATTTTCATGAAGAGTTGATAGGTTGTACAGTCTCAAGAGGCTTGCAAAGGCCAAAACATGACAGCTTCAAATAACCATTTTTGTCTAAGAGAAGGTTATCTCGCTTGATATCCTTGCAGTTATGAACATCTTTGTTTATGCATGAATAGTGGGAATGTTCGTCTATGTGTTAAATACCTGACATTTTGCTCACGAAATTATGTGTGGTTTCATGATTCATTAATTGTGTATATCCAAATAGAAATGACTGCAGGTTTTATGAATTCCTGTAGGGAAGGTCGTGAGTACCTTTGATTGAAGAATAACAAGTATCTAGTGAATTGAATGCCTCTGTATTGGATTGAATCATATTGAAAGAGATAGAAATCTTGCGAAGATAATCGAAATGAGAATTCAATTTGGGGTAAGATTGGAAAATGTTGCGTTGATGGCATTGATGCCAACCCAAGTTCTCGACGTTGGAGAGTGAAATTGTCTACCAAACCAGTATTCTGCATTGTGTTGTTTAAAACATTGCTTAGGGGGTGGAATCAAGCTGAAGGAAATAGAATCTGAGTGATTAGCGTTGATATGGGGTAAATACAATGGAAATCGACTTGTATGCAAACTTAAATGCCAGGAAGGGATTCACTATTGAAAATGCGTTGGAAGAGTCGAGACTTATTGTAAAACCCATAATGGAATGCGTTGACACTTTTCAATCCAATGTTGAATCAATTTTCTGAAAGGTGTGGCATTTTGTGCACTTGCTGGACATTCCAGATGATGATGTATGGAAATAGGGTGGTGATGTGACCAACTTAGGGTTCGTTGTGAATTCAAAATGAAGAACAGAGTATGTTCTGTGTGTTGAATTTGAAGATGAGCTGAAGATCTGGAGGTATCCTCAGAAGGAACTGAATGTGTATGAATTATAGTTTATGGATGTGCTAAGAAGAGACAGATTATTTGAAGCATTGATATTCGATTGGAATAATCTGAAACACCGGATCATTGAAGGTGAGATATTTGGGTGTAGTTCAGGTTGTTTATCCTGTAAGATATTTGTGTTTTGGATGGAATCCATATTTTGTGAGTTATAGAAATCTATGTATGTTTGAATGGCAATGCAGTTGAGACGAACTGTAGATCAGTTAGATTGGACACATAGTTTTTAAAATTGGAAAGTTTTGTAACACCCCGTTTTGACATTTCTACTTGAACTACTATTATATGTTGTATTTGTTTGACTGTGAGACCTCGTCAGTTGACGACACTGTGGACATGGTTCTATTATTTTGCCGATATATATATATGTGTGTGTATGATGATAGTGTTAAGATCGATAGTCATGTTTAGATATGTATCATGTGTTAATTATGTCAAATATATGGAAATTTATTAAATGATGGGTACGTGGATACCGTTACAGTTATATGTTGAAATCAATGAATGTTATGCCAGGTGCATGGCGAATGAATGAGTTTATTGTCGTTATGTTATGATGAAATGTATGTGTGTACATATCGAGGATTTATGCGCGATATTCTATATTGTATGTCGAGGACTGACTTACAGGTTGAAACGGCTAAGTGATAGCTGGATCCTACGAGGTGGGAGGGCCTCGGGGACACGGACTTCGAAAGATAAAATGGTATGCGAGTGATGCATTATTTACTTTTGTATGGTTATTATGCTGTTTATTACGATGTATGTTATGACATGGGTGGGGTAGGGTTTCAGGAAACTCAACCGCCCAGATCGGTTATACGATGACAGACCGAGTACAAGTGCAACGCTGTTGTTATGTCGAGTAGACATAATCCCTTGTTCCATTAGGGGGGTGGAGGCTTTACCCACCGTTTATCCCCGAAACCCAGAGTCATGGGAGGGCTGTGCTACGGCGCGCTCCCCAAGGTGTGTGATGATGACTGGTGGTTGCCTGCTGGGGAAGCTGGTCGATGTAGTCGACACTTCCGCTTACGGGTTCTAGCTGGAACCGGTCATGACTTGACATTCCAGGGTAGTCCAGCAGAGGACAGGATAGGATGTGGAAGTTAGTGATGATGTAGGTAAATAGGTGTAGCGCGAAGTAGGGGTGAAAACAAGATCTAACTGTAGGTGTGTAAAACCCTTGCTTGAGTATGTGTTGTAACTTAGAAAGGTATGAATTGTCGTAACTAATAAGATTTCAGTTAGTTAAAGAATTGTACCTTGCAAACTATGCTAAAACATGTGTCAGTAAACAGTAAATTTCATGATTATGATTGACGTGTGTGAGTTATTACTGTTAGTGTACTTACGCGAGGTATGTAAGCAGTAGCTACGCTTACATAACTTGCCTACATATTTATGAATTGCGTGAAATATTGCTAAGTAATAATGTTAATTAGTGTCGCTTAATAATTAATTACTGTACATTAATGATTAACAAACAAGTTACGGGTAAATTAGTAGTAAATAATGCAATTGGTTAGTAACGCTTAATTAAATGTTAATGAGTTTGATTAGTAATGACTAAGGGTTAACACTTTAAATGAATATTGTAATGTTAATTAAAATAGTATTAAATTGATAAGTTAATATTAATTGCACGGCTAGATAATTAATTAAACTGTGTGGATAATAATTAATGTATATCTATTAAATTTTATGATGACCGTGCAGAAGCTAGTTGGAACATAGGATAATTTACGAATGGATGTAATATGAAATTTATAAACAAGTGTCGGGTACACACTTGGGAATTGTTCATGAAAACGATAAAACAATTATAAGTTAATCAATTATGAATTAATTATAATTTAATTATGAATTATTTTTAAACTAATTGTGAATTAATTATGAATTAATCACGAATTAATTATAAATTACTTATGAATTAGTTCTAAATTAATTGTGAATTAGTTATGAATTAATTACGAATTAATTTTGAATTAATTATGCATTAGTTCTAAATTAATTATGAATTAATTATAAAGTACTTCTAAATTAATTATGGATTAATTAAGGAAGACATTACCTTATGCCATTTTTATCCAAGTTTATAATTATATTATATTTTACTTAATAAATTAAAATATTAGTTAAATTGTAATTATGACCACTTGAAAAGACAAAGGCGGTGGAACCACATTAATAATTTAGTTGACTTTTACATACGGTGTTTGCATAAAAGAAAGGGATAATATTTATAACTCATTTATAAATTAATTAATTAAATTAATTAATTAATGTATTGATGGTATCAATAAATGTGGACATGTCTCGAGGGAGAAAAGAGGGACTGCCATCTTAGCTAGAATTTAATTTAGGGATAAGGGTAGTAATGGGAAGAGTCGGCAAATTTGGTATAAGATGGTGAAAGGGGGAAGGAGAAGGGGATCCTCTTTTACCTTAGTCTTTTACCTTAGTTTTTTTTTTGGAGGAAGTTTTGGGAGAGCAAAGATAGAAATTGGAGAGCAGAGCTGAAAGGAGCTGAAAGGGGGTTTTGCTGGAGGTTTTTTTTTTTCTAAAGGGATATAACGGGTTGGCTTGTACTCGGTTTGGGCTCGGGGGTCCAAAGGGGTACCTTTGGAGCTGGGTGGTCGGCGAGACCTCGCCAGTTGGCAGGGTGGCAAAGCTGGTTCGGTTGGTTGAGTTTCAGAACTGTGGGGAAGGCTTGTGACTGCAGGGAAAAGCAAGGAGAAGCAGCAACGAGGACAGCAACAAAAAGAAAGGATCTGCAGCTATCTACAGGTATTTTTCAGCAGGTATGTTTTATTATTCTACCTTGTCAAATTCAGTTGTAAAAAGGTGGTTATATGCTGTAATTATAATATGCTACCCACATAAACAGAATTGGTAAATTTCGTGCTTATATGTTTGCTGCTGAGAATGGAAACCTGTAATTGATGTTAGAACAATAGCTGGAAAACACTTATATATATATTGAAACCGTAAATACTGTTTTTACAGCCAATAGGAAAAGCCGAAATCAGAAAACATAAATTTAAAACGAAACGTAAACAGTAGGAGACAGATTTTATTTGAGAGTTGGAAACAGAAAAAGGACCCGGGTTGGGGTATTACAAGTTTGGAGGTTTAGTTACAAGAAATCGAAATTCTTGTAATCACAGTTGAATAGCTATTGAGAAATAACTGAACGAAGGTGGCAATCACAACATACCAACATCTTGTTTCCATCATTGGGAATGCAATGTAAAATTTTGTGAATATTGTCAGAAAATCTTGAAACATTCAACACAAAAACAAAAAGGTCTCCACAATTGGATTTAAAATTTTGCAATATAGATCCCAAAGCTTCATTTTCAATAGAAATCCACTGCAAAGTGAACCGAAAACTATATATGTGACAATTAGTCAACAACGGATACCCGAAAAAATTACAGAGCAAAAAAATAGAATGACTACCCATTTACAATGCATTCTAATCCAGACAGCTAGTATGCACAAACTATCAACAAGTTGTAACATTATTACAAAACAGTGATTCAAATTGCTCCAACAAAATCACAGTACATAGAAAAGAGATACACATTTCAATTTTAGACTTACCTCTAAGATAATCAATAGTCTCTGAGGGAGATGTTGAGAGGGCAGATGGGTATCCAAATTAGTTTCTACAAAAATCGAAATCATCAGCGTACCAGGGATGCTGCGACTATGAGCTTCCATTCCCATTGGAAAAGGAACATTTCTCATTTCTCCCATTTGAAAGATAAATGAAATGATTAAGAGATTTAGTTTTACCGATCTCGGTGAAGTCTTCGGAAGAGAGGGAGTCAGAATCATATTAGTCATTGTATCTGACTGGGAAGATTGCAACATTGAGCTTCTTGAGTTGCATCAAGTTATTTTCACGAAGACTAGAACCTTGCCTTCTCCGCTCATTTCCAGTTTTTCCTCCAGCTCTGCTTCAATCGATCCCAAGTTTTTTCTCTATTGTTCAGGGTTTTCATGGGTTTGGCATTGGATTTCATGCATTTTGCTGGGGACCAGGGTGGCGCGGCTCTCAAATTCCTAACTCTCATAACCAGCTGCCCGCACTCCATAAAATCCAAATCTATTGGACCTCTGAAAATGAGATTATAGAAATGCCTTCCCCAAAGTGCAAAGGACTTTCGTAGGGCGAAAGTCTACTTTTTTACAAATTTGAATTTTTTTTGGATACAAATATTTTTCAACCATCAATGACATGAAAGCTAAGGATTATCTATCTAAAGAGTGGTAGAGTGGGACATCCTCCTAACAAACCAAGGGAGTCAATATTGAACCACTAGTAAGCATGCTGTTATAGATAATGACCTCGTGAAAACATGTGAGAATGTTAGTTTTATATTTATATATATATGATTTAGGAAATTTGAAAATTATATATATATATCTATATAATTTAGGAAACTTGTTCTATATAATAAGTATCTTTGTATGATTGTTTGTAATTTTGTAAGGAAAAATAAAAACATGAATCATCAAGCTTAAATCGAGAAAATAAATTAATCCCTTCACATCTTTGGAAATGGAACAAATCAATTAATAGTGTTAGAATTTTTTTCATAATCAATGCAATTGTTGGATAGATATAAAATTGTCATAATATATAGATGACTTTGAGAATGTTGTATAGATATGTGGAAAAAAATTGGATATCCACAATATCTACCAAATTATGTTTTATATAAATCCTCACATTGGTGGTTTGATAAAACTATAAAACATTGGAGGTTAATGGCAAAGTCTCTAGTTTTTTTAATATTCCTAAATATCAAATCAAGACCACTGAATTCATAAACATAATTAAAAGGTTACAGTGCCCACCCAACTTGTATTGAAATAAGTACGCCTATCGACATAAAAATGGAGAGAATTTAATGGTTGAGATCGCATACATTAGTCAATTTTTAGGTTGAGCATGTCCTCACCGACCCATTGGCGGCCTTTTAGATTCAATTAGTATTTATAAGCGATGGAATTTGTAGATTGGGTTATTCTTTATATGAGATTGTTGGAATTATTTTATTAATTTAAAGTGCTTAATATAATGAATTTAACAAAAAAAAGTGTGTAAACTTTTGAGAAAAAGTGATACAACTCATAAAATTTGAAGGAAATATTTGCATATTAATTTTTTTTATCTTTCTTGTACACAATCCCTTAAGACTTTCAAAACCCCTTCCCACCGATGCCTCCAATTCTTTCTGACCATGATCCCTATTGTCTCCCAAAATGGCATGCATGTGTTGAAGCCCAAAATGTAACACACCAGCTGGATGATAACTCTCTCAGGAGAGAGGCCAATGTCACTACACTCCTCTCCTCTTCGCTTCAGGTTGGCTCTTCTCCAACTCTAGGGGGGTATCCCTAAGATAGGATCACTAAGGCAGGTATAGTAAACGGGCAAGGTGAAATGAAGAGGTTGCCTTAGAGAAACGAATGTAACAAAAGATGTATTTTGAAAATGTGATGGGAAAGATGGGAGGATCAGTCCTCGAAGAAAGGCCAGTGCTAGTATATCAGAGGGGTGAATGGAGTCAAAAGAGAGCTCAAATGGGCCTTGCTGCCAGGTGAATGTAGTGACCAACTAAGAGCTCTTGCACTTGAGAATACCTGAAAGCCGCAAAACTTAAGAGAAAAACATGGGTCAAATAAAGCCGTGCTAGATTGTTAGCTCTCCGTTTATATGATCCTAGCTTAAGAATCGAAAGAAATGAACTAAGAGAGGTATTGCCTCAGACAAAATGAAAGATGGCCAACAAAGAGAAATGGCATACAAAAAGAGAGAGAGTTCTGAGTTTATCCAAAAAGGCCCATGATATTTTTCATTAAGCTTATGAGAAGAAAAACTCCCAAAGTTTTTCCATGTTACAATAGAGAAAGCTAGCCCCTTTTATAGGCCTAAAACCTCACCTACTTAGAAAGTAATAATAGAAAATAAAGTAAAAAACACTTTTCTCTCAAGCTAAAACAAAGAGTTCGAACTATCTGAAGGTGACTTTTCTTTAACAGTTCCATCTCCTTGAACGAATAGATACCCTAAGCACAACCGGCGGACAGCTAGTCAAATGGTGGGAAAATTGTGCCGAGTGTCAATTGACTGATAAGCGAGATAAGAACTCGGAAATACTTTAAGTGTGATAGGAGATCTATCCAGTAGAAGGCTGCCATATGCGAACATATCTGTTCTCGGCTGTCAACAGCGTGGATAAACGGAGACAATGTGTTCAGTTTAGGCTTACGGCTTATCCCAAAAGCTCAGCTAAAAAGTGATGAAATGTGGATCCAGGCTCCACCTTCGATCAAGTTTTTGTCGTGCTTTTGATTACTTTGTTGAACCCTGAGCACTGCATCCAAAAATCGGCTGTCAGTCGTAATAGCCCCAATCAGTTTGAGCTCGGCTGTGTTTGGCTGCTCGACTCCTGGCGTAATTCCTGTTTTTAAAAATCCCGAGGTTGTGACACATGGGGCTAGCACGATCCGTAATTTCTATCAAACAATCCCGAGAGAGCGACCAACAGACTCTGTCTCAGATCGAGGCCTCGACACCGGAGATCACCATGGATTGACAGTATCGTGTCGCTGAGCATGCTGCCGTTTCGACACCTTTATTCTGCTAGCATAACCCTAATTTGGTTGTAGTTATAAATAACCCACGTGAAGTGCAATTTGCACCAAAACGCCACCGAATGCAAGGGATTCTTCTAACTGGCGATAAAATCGCGGATTTCATTCATTGAAAACTTAGAGCCCGGGCGTCGATCATATATAGATTACAGTAATTTGTGGAGCGATTGGCAGGCATCCGAATGGCGGATCGAATCACTCTCATATCGTATCGTAGCATTTAAAGCCTCAACATTTCGCAACTCGGGACAGTCTCAGCAGTCACAGTCATCACACTGAGGCAGTTCTCCCATTATTGTTTGATCCAGAAGCTTACCTTCGAACTTCACCTCTTATGCTGGCGTGAACCCGTCCTACCTTCCAAGGCGAAGAGCGTGCCAATACAGACCCGTGAACAGTGACGTGGTTTTGGTGATGTTTCAGCTGGGAAAAGACAAGTCAGACTGTCAAAAGCAAAATGTTTTGATCCATAACACAACACATCTTTTTCAATAAGATCCGTAAAGCCGTTTCTGCTTTGGCACTGGACCGAAATGACCTCCACCTTTAGATATCTGTCAGCACTTGGATCGTATGTAGTTAGATCTCTGTCTTGCGTCATCACTCAGATGGAGTTCACACAAGAAAAACCATCACAATACCTATTCACTAATCGGAACTATCTCCTGCCAGCTCATATTTACTTCGAGGGATGCTCTTCCATGCCAAGAAAATCTCTTATCCTAGCTCCTTTTATACTTGGCCTGATAATATTATTTGTCGAAACCACTGTAACCGAAAGAATCCCACCAATAGCGTTTTTCTTCAAGTTTACAGCTGGCAGAGAAAAGCATTTACATCGAGGTTCAACCATAATTCTTACCAAAGTCTCAGTGAAGAGTTTATCCAGTCGGGATGAAACACCAGGTAGCTCTGTTGCAGGGAGTGTCTGACTTCCACTTCCAAAGGCAACCCCGATCCTGACTTCTGGAGTTGATTCAAAAAAAAAAAAAAAAGAACAGCTTTCCAATCAAGGATTTGGACAAATCAAAACTTGCACTCCATCTTTCGTCCCCAATGAAGAATTGACATGACGACCATAAAATTCTGACCTTCCACCAATTGAATCCTGCTGAAACTGCTCATAAAAATGCAAATCCAAAACCTTGGCAGATTTGATAGTAAAATTTTAGGGACTCACTGTCCCATGTTCCATGGTAGACTTTGTAAGTGTATGTGTCATGTTTAGGCCCAAATGAGATGCCATTGCTTCCGACAGTAGGTGCAATGTGAACTTCCGGCAAATTAATTTACCATTTTCACAGAACTGCCAGCAGCAGACCCACCTCTGTCTCAGAAATGCTTAGAATAACTTCGATAGCAGGGCTAATGTCAGGGCCAATTTTATTTCCGTAACTAAGATCATTGGAAAACAAACGTAGATGCATTTCTGAGAGGTAACAATCCCAACAAACTACCTTCTCCGTTAGCTATCACACATGAGGGGTATACAATTTACTAAATTTTAACACTTCCTATAAATTCAAAGACCCCCTAGCTACATGAGAAAGGCACAAACATATTTATATGTATATATGATTTAACATCCACAAAACTACATAGGTTGTTTTTAGAAGATTTTTGGATGGTTCAACATGCTAAGCAACCACTTATAAACATCTTTTGTGAAATACAAGGAAATATAAAACACTTCCAAGTAGCATGGAATGTGTCCTAGAAAAAAGAGAAGGGCACATTAGAAAATATTTTTTCTTCTTCAGGTGAGTGGATAATTAGAGTGCTAGAGTGGAAGGAGAACTATAAACCTAACTCCCCAAGATTTTATTGAGTGGTAGGCGGTAGCTCTCTTTTTTACCTATCACGCAAACTTAACTATGTTGACCAGATCTACAAAGCTTGGTGAGATGCATATCACTCCTTAAATGTGAAGGGTTGAGTTTGTCATGGAATTCATTACTTGGGATGGTTCTTTGGGACTGAAAGTAGATCTTTCTACATGTGAATGGGAAAACCTAAATAGAAAGGGTGCCACTATATTTGTGAGAAAGGAGATTTTTTAGAAGAATTCAAGATAAATGCAAATGTGGCATATGAAATTTAACTTAAGGACTAGGAAGAGAAATGTTTCCATATCATTGTGAATAAGCATCCTCATCTGTTGAGAGCGAATTATTTTGCACGGTTCAATGTCCAATGAAGAGTAGGAATTTTAGTTGAGTTCCATTTATCATCTACCCAAACTCTTCCCCTAGATGTCTACTAATTAATACTCAGGGTCTAAACCATGGGACATTCTGTCCACTTTATTCACTGTCTAGATAGCTTATATAGGCACTACAGGGGAGTAGGTCCTTTGAATGGAAGGTCCTTTCTACTTCCTGAATGTATCAGATCTCCTATATCTCTTTGTCACAATCTACTCATGATTGTATTCCTCTATGAAAAACAAATAATGTTTTGAAGGTATCTATTGGGTAAATCCATACCTCACAAATATCCATTGGGTAAATTTAAACCTCACAAATATGATCCATTGCTTGACAAACAAAATAAGAATTTATGAGTACATATCCATTTCTTTTATGCATAATGATATTCACAAACCTCCACAACAAAAAATATAAAATGAAAAATGAAATAAACAATGATATAAGGTATTGAAGATAGAGATAAAATGAACAAACAAAAAAAACCGGTGCTGAGGGAAGATCTTCATCTTATTTCATATGGCCATGAATATGTGATGTTGAGGCTTTAAGGGTTTATGAAGTAATGGAAATACTCTACAAATGGTAGTGAGAGAGATATGAAAGGAAATCATGAACAAATGGTCACTCATATTCCATTAAGGGTAGTAAGAGAGATATGAAAGGAAATTGTTGTTAGGGTCACTTATATTCTCTTATATTCTCTTATGAAGAAGAGGGCGCAGTTGTTGTTAGGCTGTAAATAGTATTATTCTCTGTGATTAAAGAATATGGAGGGGGGAGGGGGGGCAGAGGTCTCTTGGATAGGGCGTATCCTTACCATTTTGTTCTTATATAAATTTCCCTATGCAGAAAAGGGGCAGGGTGTTGTTCCTCTTTACAATAATTGGTTGTTGCTGTGAAGCTCAGGGAGAGGCGTGGTCTCATGTATTTACATTTGTGTTAAATTTTGAACAAAAATGGTTGTCCTTTTAAGATCTTGCTAGGGATTTAATCCCTTTTACAACTTAAATACTTTATAATTATTTTACAATGCAAGAGAAGGGCGATCTTGTTAAATCAATTCTTTTTATATTTATTCGAAGAAAAATTGCTTCTCTTTTGTATCATTAATACATGAAAGAGAAGGGCAATTGTTGAGTAAGGTTGAAGCCCTTCCTTCTAAATGAATTCTTATATAATAGTCAAACTCATTTCCATAGTATATTTCATATAATGAAGGGGGGAACTTTTGTGTGAGCTGAAAGTTATAACGTTTAAAGATGACCGAGGCTTTAAAGATGGTTGAATTAGACTAATGTTTTCATTGCTCGAATTGTGTCCATGATGGGCGTAGCCCTAGAATCATTTTGTTATTTATTTTGAAATAATTTATATTATGTATAGCTTTGGGCACATTAAGGGAACAATCCTAAAACCATTGTGTCAAATGATATAAGTTTATAACTAACTATATGAGATATACGTTTGAATAGGTAGACAATCTTAGTCTTCCAAAATGTAAGAATGTAGAAGGACACTCAATATAGTGATCTTTTATCATAGTGGATTCATTGCCTAGCTCGATTGTAACTTCTCAGTGGGAAAACATACGCTTGACAAAGAGTCATATTGATTGGATGAAATGTTGCAGTCAAGCTTTCAGTTACCTTCAATGTACAAGTTCTTAAAAACCATATAAATATTCTATTAATGTAATGTCATTACTATTAAACTATGTCATATTTCAAAGTCTCATTCTCTTTTATTGAGTTGATGAATTCTATTTCATGTGTGTAATTGTCCATTGCTCAATAATATTCAAAATAGTTGTAAGGTTATCTTTATAAATGACAAGGTTATAACAATAGTAGTTATTATTAACGTTCATGGGATTAATGATTAATAATTAATGTTTTATTTAATTAATGAGACATCTTAACCATGAAAGAGATATCAATATTCGTATTTTAATAGCGATACACTCTTAGCCATACAATTAAATAATTATATTTAGGTGTGAACCTTGTACATGAAAAAGAAGAATATATTAGAAATGATTACCTATTGTACTAATTTATATTTGTGATTATATAATTAGATATATATATATGGTTTCATGAGTTAGAATATGATGCCTTTTTACATGAGAAGGTTGATAAGAGTATACTCTTTAATTATCCTTAAAATAAATTAAAATAAATATCTACGTCCTTGTGAAAAATAAGGATGTTGTCAAGAATGAAAGGAGGTTGTTTAAATGGTACGCTTGAGTAAACATATCTTCTTGTTGTCAATCCTTTAAATTATGCTATATTTATGTACGAGTTGGTTTACCTAATAAGATGCATAGGAACGGCACTATCTTGTTTGTTAAAGATGTAGGTAAGTTTAATTATTATACATTTCATCTTAGAAAGATGATTATGTTTTCAAGGATTAAATAAAGATTCTAACTATACTTAGTAATTATAAGTGGATATTAAAATTAACCATAGAGCCCTATAGCTATAATCTTAATATATCCTTAATAAGTAAAGACGGCATTGTTAATATATTGCTGGAACATTGTAATCAAGTATACTGGAAGTTACTATAATTAAGAGGATTTTTATACAGTAATAATAAGTGTTATGTATGGAATTCTCTTAAAAAGGTATAACTAGCTTATAGACTTTGATTTAGTATAATTTTATTCTTTGATTAAATTGTATACTAATATTTAGAGGTGATCTCTAAGTAAAGATTGATAGGAATTTATTTTATGTTCTACTTAATTCTTACTTGAAATCAAGTTATTAGCTATATTTAAGTATTAAACAATTACGGATGGAAAAGTGAGTGTGATAATTAGAATAATGAATCATAATAAAAAATGATATATGTTGTCTGTTTAATTATACATATCGAGTACTTTAGAGTAAAAGAGTTGCATAAATATGTATTTGATTATAAAATATTATTAACTTCGAGGGGAAAACCAAACTCTTAAACTTGAATTGTTAAGGATAGATGGTAATTGGTCTTCACCGACATGACTATGTTAAATATTTTTTTTTTAATAGACTTTATATTGGATGATTATGTTTAATTAAGTGAATGTTAAATAGAGAACCAAGATGACTTGTTAAGTTATTATTCTAAGGAAGAACCAATTTATATGTTTCTTATACATAAAGATTGCACTTGGCAATGATGTATATTAGTTTATATTGGTTAGATAAGTAATGCGGCTAAATTATTGGTTGTTTGAATGATGCTAAAAGAAAAATTTACATCTCATATCTTAAAAGGCTACTGCGAGTATTGTGCTGTTACAACATTTTATTGCACCGAGAGTAGCAAGGTGCTCTATAGCCCAGTATGGTAGAGTTGTTGTCACGTTCCTAACGTTATGCTATCAAAAATTAAAAAAATTCATGTCGATTCATAAAATAAAATAAAATAAAGCCAAATAAAAAGTAAGCTCATAAAATAAAAAATAAAAACCAAATAAAAAGTTATTAAAAAAATCCATGTTGACTTATAAAATAAAAAATAAAAAGCATAGACCAATCTTAAACACGGATCTATCAAGCAATTACACCTCATGAAATAGGATCCCTATCGATGCTTGATAGACCCAAGTTTAAGATGGATCTATGTTGGTAATATAAATTTATAATGACCATTTTAAAATATTAATAGCCCTTTGTCTTACACTAATAATAGTTATTCCACCTCTTAATATTTCACTTTTTTTTTAATTGCGAAAGAATAATAAATTACTCTTTAGCTCATAAGTCTATGATAAATTGCTTAGAATACGATCATCACTTATTGGATCTTATCTGTTGGCACATAAATGCAAACCACATAACATAGGCTTATATGATGCTACGAGACAATAATATTCTAGCACTAACGGCTCGCTCTATGCTCAAAGGTGAATGGTGATTCATTCACCTACTTATGAAATCGATGCATTGTTTCACAACGCTCAAGGGTTAATAATAAACTTACACTTTATGGGTTAAATAGTGAGTAACAATAACGCATTTTCCTTTCAGCACCCAAGGTACTAAGATGACCATGATCATCATCTATTGAATTGTCAAGGCTTCACTAACCTTCAACTTCTCCCCCTAGTGGATACTTTCACCCCTTGTTTAGTTTCTTTGAACATATAGTCTCCTAGGTCTGTTTTTAATTAATTCATTATTTTCATTTTAAATCATATACATGATGTCACCATGCTTTAGCTAATGCATGGTTTAACCACAACATCATAACAATGCTACAGCATTCACTGGTCCGCCCTTGGCCTAGAGATCCTCGCAAGGAGCTAGTACACAATTACATATTTACATCACATAGATTACAACAATAGGGGGTCAAGAAAGAGAGATATTACATCATCTTCTCCTTAAAATAACATCGTCCTCGGTGTTCTTATTATTTTTTATACTGCTTCCAGCTTTCTGCTGCTTGCACACAATGACAATTGCACTTTTAATTTTAGTTTTCCTTATTGGGATTTCCAAGACATTCGCATGTCCAACAACTCTTCAAATGTCTTCAAAATTCCTTGCATTCAGTGACACCTGTGTTCTACAACAAACAAGTCAGTTTGCATATAATATATGAACATACATTTCGAGGAAACACTCCCAAGGAAGATCATAACCTATTTATTATATTGTACTTGAAATATTTGTTAGTATCGTAAAATATATCATAATCATGGCACATTGATATTGGTACTTCGAACCAATCTACTTAACACTTCAATAATCATTTCAAATATGTACATATAATACTATTAAACAATATTCAAGCATGTACTTGTCATTTAGTTGTACCTTTCCAAGATATTTTTTAAGATATTTTTTGTAGAAACACTTTTCTCGAATGTTTTATCATTTTAACACACACATGAGGATCATCTCTTGACGGAACCACCAATTATCGTACAAGCCTCGTCAAAGTGTACATAGAGAATTTCATAGTCATCATTTCACTTTCTGTAAATAGATGACACATTCCTAGTGATCTCTATTACATTGTAGTCCAAGACCTATTTATGAGCTCTTTTTTGTTCCCTGGGCCTAGCTCGACTTGCTACTGCATTACATGCCCTAGACAACATGAGGACGATACCCCTTTTTTGCTACACAGTCCCTTCTGCATATCTCTTACTGCTACTCTTCAGGATGTGCATACAGTAAGGGTGCCCCCATAGTTTCTCACAATAACATCTCTTTCTGATTTTATTATTATTATTATCAATGTGTTTCTATTTTGATTCAATTCTTAGTCTTAGAATAATATACAAACCTAGAAGAATATTAGCCTTGCACCATCTTGGTACCCCAACATTAGATTTCAGGGATTTACTACCTTTATTAATCCTTTGTTCAAGTATGTCATCATTCTTTTACCATACCAACAACACTTCTGCTACGGTATTAAGACAATAGACTCATGTGTCTTATATAACTAGATAGTAAACTCTTGTATCAACACCCCCATGCTCAACACTATTTAGTGCACTCTATGGCCATAAATATTTGTGTGTGCATGAACCAGACTGAATTAGGATTTTCAGTTTATCTACTCATAAAATTACCCATCAATTCTCACGTTTCTTAGTGTAATGTCTCGGTGTCATGTTTTCAATATAATGTCTCAGTGAAAGATGGATCATTGTTATACAGTGAATATAATTTTTTCCTTTAAATCACTAAAGTATTTCCATATATATATTCACTCATCCAAGAAAATATCCATATTATATATATATACATATATTCATTCATCCAACAAAATATTCAAAAATGGAATGGTAACTTGATCCAAAATCTCACTCCTAATAATTAATGTGTATGCTTAATTTATACATTCTAATAGTTAGCAAGCTCTATCCTTTATTTTCTATTTATGTAAAGTTACTTAGAAAGTGTCTTGTTTTATTAAAACGCTAGTATTTTCAGTCTCGACGTTTGGTCCAGCTATCACTATTTTTCATATGAAGAGAACGTAGATTTTCCTTGACGATATATGTGATCTTCCGAGAATTTCTCGAGTGTGTGCCTCGCATATATATCCAATTTTTTTACCACATATACAATTGTGGTAATATTGTGCGCGACCATACAATTTTTTTGCATTATCTAGTTTTGTTAAAAAAAATTTCTACTGAATTTTTACATTCAATTTTAGTCATTTCTAGAAAGTTGTTGACTATCTAATGCTGTTTTTGTAAATTACAAAGTGGACATCGTAAATACAGAAAGAAATACGTATATTTCTACTACTCGTTCTTTTAGGTTTCTTCTTTTTGCTTGGTTGTGTTCATTTTCAATATTTTTCATATTTTATTTGTTGTTTATTACGTTTGGACTTCCTTAACAGATTAAGGAAAATATTTTGATAAATAAAAAGTTCAGTTGTTTTAGTAATAGACTTCCTTGAAAGATTAAGGCAAATAGTTTGATAAATAACAAGTTCTGTTTTAGTAATAGTTTGATAAATAAAAAGTTTTGTTGTTTTAATAATTTTTCTAATAGTATCTGGCACTTAAAAACAAGGGTGTAGGATATTTCAATGGTGTTACTTAAAAAAGTGAATGCAGTTAAAAGAGTGAATGTAGTGAAGGAATGTTCCTGAAAATTAATGATGAGCATAATTTTAGATTTTGGTTGAGTTGTGAAACAGTAGAGTAGAATTATTAGCACTATGGAGATTACTATAATTTGTTAGTACAATTGGTAATGTTTCTCTCTGAGTGTTTGGTGATTCTAAAGTTATTGTGAATTGGGAAAATGGATTATCTTCTTTGCCGGTACTATCATTGGAGCAATAATGTCACAAAATTATCATTTTTCTAGCTTCCTTCCTGGATATTACTATTTGCTATATTTTTCGAGAATATAATTCCGTAGTAGATGAACTATCAATAAACACTATTGGGGGTCTTCAAAGAATATGTGGAGGATGTCCTCCATGCCTAAAGGATCTGTGTTCTTTTCTCATAGACGGTCATAGTTCTTGGATGACTGTATTAACCGTTTTTTAATATACTTCTTTGTAGCTATTGTGAGATGTTATATCAATTCAGACTCTTCTTGGTTGCTGTTTTTTTTGTTAAGAACATTATGTGTCATTTGCAAGAAAGATGGTAGATACTTTGATATAGTTTTTGCTACTCAGTGCATCCAACTATCTAGGCACATTTTTATTTTTTGAACATGAGGAAAGTATTTAATGGCTATTTGTTCTCTTTGATTCGAATGAATATCAAGGAAGAAGGTTTTTTCTGCTTGAAAATTGTATTTGGCACTTCATTTTAACAATATTGATTTCATTTGTATTTTTTTTTATTGCACCGAGAGGAGCCAGGTGCTCTACAGCCCAACATGAGCATGAGGGAGATCGGCATGAGGGAGATGTTGTTACATTACCAAAAAAGGAAAGTAATTAAAAAAATCCATGTCAACTCATAAAATAAAAAATTATGAAAAATAATTAAAAAATCCATATTAGCAATCTATCAAATAAGAGAGGGATCAAATTTTCATAAGTAAATTAAAATAAAAGAAAAAAATTATACTATAAGAAATTAAGAAATTAGATTCCTTGGTGCTTGATAAATCCTGATTTAAGATAAATTTATGGTGATTTCAAGTTTTTCAATATCACTTATAACATTTAAATATGGAAAATAGTTTTTTCATATAAATTAACATAATATATGTTAATAAAACAATTAAATAAATTTATTTAATAATTTAAAAATTAAGACTAACATCTTCCATATGGATTTATCAAATACGAAAGGAAAATTTTAAATTATATGCATTAATTGGAATTGAAAACACTCACAAGGACCTATTTCCTATTTACTTATGGTTGATGGTTAAACAATATTTTATTAATGATTAATTGAATGATAACAATTTGGTAAAATTGTTCAATTTTTAATTCTATTTTTTAGAATGTTATGAAATATATATGCTCACTAAATTTGAAAGAGTGAATCTTATCTATTCTCTTTAAGATGTAGAGATTAAAATTTGTGATTTAATGATAACTATATAATTGATGAAATAATAGTATTATTGTAAAAACTAGTTCATAATTTCCTTAGTTATGTTATATTCAAAAAGAAATAATGATGAAGTGAAAGGTAATTTTTTACTCTAATAATGAAAATTTGGGGAACTTACCATAGATTTTTATTTTTGGCAAAATTTGCAAGTTCATTGTAAATACTTTCATTTATATGCTTTTTTTTGTCCCTACGATGCATGGACATATCTACGTTAAACCCTGGAGTGCACAAGGTGGTAGAGAGGGGGCGTTAGTTGGAGGCGACATCAAGGGGATTCAATTGGCATGAAGAGCTAGATGGTTCATGCGTTGGTTCATTAAGTTCGCATAAAAGTTCATTTGGTTCGGTTGTTATTGTGACTCCTTTTCACCTCTTATGTTCCTTTTGCGGCTCTCTGTCGGGATCGATACTGAATCTTTATCCTCCCAAACCCTTGCCTCCTCCTCTTTCTCCTTCACGTTTCTCACTTTTGTTAATATTTGAAGAGGTTTTGCTTGGGATCGAGTTTTGTGACCTATTGGGCTTAATCGTTGAACCTGTGATGTTTAGATTTATCTTCAAGTTAGTACAACTGAATTGGTGAAATATTCAGTAGCTTAAAGAAGATTCTAAATAGTGTATATTTATTAGTCTCTAAAGCTTTGTAGAATAGTTTGGAACTAATAAGATTTTAGCATATGTGATTTTAGGTGCATTCAACCAATCTGCTCATGAATTATTTTGTTTGTTTAATTATTTCACACCCATGTGATTTGATTTGGATTTATGTGAGAACGAAATGAAAGAGCATATATAGAATCACCTACACAAATATAATGAAAACTCAAATTCTATTAACTAGATAAAATAGAACAAATTGTAAAGTAAAGTAGTGAGAATGGTGGTAGTTTTATCTCTGTCTCAGAGATGTGGTGGCTACACTCATTCGTCACAAGCTGATTACAAAAGGAGGCCGAAGGGGATTTTTATCAGAAGCATGAGAGAAAAAACCCTAAACATGCAAAGTACTAATCCTAGGGGATGAATTGTAAAAACGTTTGCGGGCTTAGAGGTGGTTAGTTGAGGTGTGAGCTTCTCAGGGGCATAACTTTTGCATAAAATCTCCATTTAGGGCTCTCAGTAGCCCATTGGAAAGGTATTGCCGAGATGTACAAATTTATCCCATATAGACATTACCATTGGTTACTCTATACTATGGTGTTTCCAAAAAACATCGTTCAGAGACTTAAAATTATCACATAAATGTTTTACATGAAAATCCGTAAAAACTGCCAAACTGGAAAAATTGTCTTGAGCTCGTGGAATAGGTGGGTGGACATCGATACCCATCTGGAGTAGTCCTCTGACCTAAAAAAATTCCAAACTGGAAAATCTATTTTGAGCCTATGGAATAGGTGGGTGGCCGTCGATACCCATCTAGATCATTATTACTCTATTTTTAATATTAATTTAAACAAACAAAATTAAAAGTTCACTATGTACTTAGAATCTTCCTCTGCAATGTCACAAATTCTAAATCAAAGCAAGATGCTAGCACTACACTCTAGTAGGATGGTTGAAGACATTGGTAGGGAGCCAAACCCATGCATTGGTGGGGACCCATGCATGACATATAAAGAAATCCTCACCTATGTTGCATCAAACACTGCTGTCAAAACTCTTGAAATTCCTTGGGGAGGATTTTAATAAACAAAAAATCCTTGTTGTGCCATAAATTTGATGCTATGAGAAGAGGACCAAATATCATACAATTTCCATAGATTTTGTAAAGCTAATCGAAGATCTGGTTAAGCTTAAGGGGTTAGGCTTGATGTGGAAGTTTGCGGTTACATTTTTCATGCTTAAGTAATTAAAACTAATATGCAAATTGATGCTTCGTGGGCAATAGAAAAATCTCTCAGCAACTTGATAGAGGTCAACTAGAAATTGAAAGGAAGTTGCTCCTTATCATAGCTGGGATGATATTTTTTTTGGGTTTCTTTCGATTTGGAGCAGGTTTGGACGAGAGTCTTTAAAGAGGTACCTAGTTCTTAAGTAGAGATTGGTTGTTCATGAAATTTTGGCCATTAGGGAGAGGTTTTTATTCTTTAAGGTCATCAAGATATATATATTCCTTCCGATGTTGTCTCTAAGAATTAAAAGCAGGATATCTATGCCTCATGTAACTTGGAACTCATATATTTCCTCACCTTGCATTGTGCTCATGATTTTATAGTAAAAAGATTATAAAGTAGAATGGAACCTATTTAGAACAAAGTAGAACGTGGGCATGCAACCTTATGTATTTTCTACTCGTTAGCCAATATAAATTGTGACAATTTAATTTAAATACTAATAAATAAAATCTGTCAATTGAATTATTATACAATGAGGATACATTTATTTGTGCAATATAGATATGAAAATGTGCTTGTTCAAGATACAAAACTAGACGATAGCCATAAACAATACACGATAATCAGCATAAACATCATGTGCTTCTTAAACATAAACGGAATTTTAGTGTACTAGCCATAAAACAGATGTAAATGCATAACGTTCGTACTCAAATACATATAAATTTTACACGCAAAGTGATTTCTCACACTATAATTGAGTTCTTAATCTTTATATGTCTTGATTAAGTAATCAGATTTACTATACTTTAGTATATAACAATTTATAGCTAAACCTACTTATTATTATCGTAGAATATGATAGCATTATATGGAGATGTTTTTAGGCTAAATCATTTGCATAAGTGCAACCCATAATTTAGATCCATTCATACTCACACACAAAGCTTTGAATCCATTCTGCAACTTAGGGTTTTGAGAGTTGTTTTTTGAAACACCATTTAGGAAGCTAGGTTCCTACCCTAGCCTCCCCATTCACCTCTCCCTTGTGTTGGAAAGGTTTTATCTGGATATGAGCTTGCATAGTCAAGTTTTGGTGATGGTGAGCTTGTTCTCGTTTCTCTTGTGGGCGTCGTCAGAGGAAAAGCTTATCTATTTTGGCAGTGGCGATGAGTTTGACCCATGGGCGTGGCCCTCGATGGAGGTGGCTTGATACAACCTCTCGTGGGCATGCTCAGAGGTGGCATTTTGAGGTGGATGGCGATGTGGTTTGTTGATTAGGTGCCTTTCCCCTCCTAGTTTGAGACACAATGTAGTAATCTCCTTGTTGGTTTCCTTGTGGCTTTTTCTAGCCATGGTCCCTTTCGGCGCGTTGCTTCTGTTCGACATAGATTGCGGGTGGCTCCAGAGTGTGACATGTCTGTTCGTGGCTTGACTAGGATTTTTTTTTGTGCTCTTTGAGCATTTTTTGTAATGTGCTCTTTGAATCCCTTTGAATCCCTATAACATGGTGTTTTCTTGATTTTTTTATCATCTATTTGGCTCTTATGAGCTTTGATGTATATGTGTTTACTTACATGGATGGAAGGCCTTGTTAGTTTTTCAGAATTTCAATGTGATCTAGGATCTTAATTGAGAGAATAACATGTACAACATATCTACAACATATCAATCATGGACACAATAATGCAAGCACACAAGAGACACAGAGTTTCACCGGGGAAAACCAAGAAGGTGAAAAACCCCGCAACTTCCTCAGAGATAGATAGAGCAATGATACAACCCAAGTACAAGAGATAGTCCTCATAGCAGCAGCTTCTCCTCCTCCACTAGTGTGCCACTCTCCAATGAGTGTGTGAGCGAGAAGTGAATATGTGTAAAATGAGAGAGACACACTCTCTATCTATACACTAACTTGACTTGACCTTTACTCAACTAGGTCGGCCTCAACTTAACCACTTAACATAATGCTGACTGGGCCGACCCCCACTAGGGTGGTCTAATAACCCTTTGACCCACATGACTCATACAGGGCCGACCCCATCAAGGTGGTCTAATAACCCATCAAGTATAAGTTACGACACTTACAATATAACTGACGACACTTCCAATCAGAGGAATAATACATCTCCGTTGGGGATGCAATAAAGTACAAATACAATATACAAGTGAATATCTTCCGAAGTTACAAATACATCAACACTCCCTCTTAACTAGGAAGGTATTCTCTTGACACAAGTCATAAATACATATTGGCACAAGTCTTTAATTTTGGAGCTGGATCATCGTCACTGGATCACGGAGCATCATCATCATCACTGCTGCTGTACTCATCATCTCGATCACTGGGCTATCTCTGAATTATTCTTGTCATAGGAAGTTCTACAGAGCCAGCCCTTTTTCATCCTGGATGTAGGCCCACCACCTAGAGGTCTTCATCATCACTAGCCATACTGTGGAATCCTCAGGACTTATTACGTGCATCACAAAACCTTGAAAGAGTATCCTAGGATCCTTTATGTGCCTAAGCACGATCGGCAAGATCTCCCAGGGTGCTATTACATGTGATCCCACCAAAAAACCTTGAAAGAGAATCCCAAGACTGATTATGGGCACATAACCCAACCTATCGGATCTCCCAGGGTGCTATTATATGTGGTCACCACAAAACCTCGCAAGAGCATCCCAGGATTGATTACGGGCACACAACTCAACCTATCATATCTCCCAGGGCGATATTATATGTGGTCATGGCAAAACCTTGAAAGAGAATCCCAGGACTGATTACGAGCACACAACTCAACCTATCGAATCTCCCAAGATCTTTTACATGCAACTACACAACCTGTCCACGGCCACAAAGTATCATCCTAATACTCATGATCATACTGATAATGTCATCTCATCGTCCACGAAGCACAACCCAGATGCACATCACACAACACTTACATTCACCGGCATGGGAAGACACACTTCAACCATCTGTGAAAGGCTTAGCACTTATATCTACGCCATGGGAAGACACAATTCAACCATGCGAGAATGGCATCACACTTATATCCATAGCCATGGGAAGACACACTTTAACCATGCTAGGAATGGCACAACACTTATATCGCAGCCATGGGAAGACACACTTCAACCATGCTCAAATGGCACAACACTTATATCTCATCCATGGGAAGACACACTTCAACCATGCTTGAATGGCACAGCTCTTACATCAACGACCATGGGAAGACACACTTCAACCATGTCGAAATGGCCCCAGCCCTTATATCTGCACCATGGGAGGACACACCTACCACCATGTGAGAATGGCTAATGTGCATCTGTGTCTTCGGAACTCATCACACATGATCCAACTGATAATGCAATGCATCCACCTGATACATATCACCACATATGATCGTCCTGATCATCATCATAGCATCGTCCTGATGCATATCATCCAGAGCATCATCCTGATCCTCATCACACATGATAATCCTGATCATCATCACTGCATTGTCCTGATGCATATCATCTAGAGCATCATCCTGATACTCATCACACATGATCATCCTGATCATCGTCACTGCATCGTCCTGATGCATATCATCCAGAGCATCGTCCTGATACTCATCACACATGATCATCTTGATCATCGTCCTGATGCATGTCATCATACATGATCCAACTGATCATACAAAGCATCCAACTGATGCATATCCAAAGCAGTAACTGGAGCATCGTCCTGATGCTCATCACACAACGCTTACATCCACAGCCATGGGAAGGATCCTCCTCTCACCATGGTTGGAATGGCTCCTGCAAATGTGTCCATCACTTCTTCCTTGAAGTATCTTTAATACGAAGAACACCAAGCCTCTCTCTGAAGTACTCAAACTTCACTCTGGCTAGTGGTTTCATCAACACATCCGCAACCTGCTCATCCGTCGCAATATACAGGAGCTTCACTACTCCTCTCTACACCATATCCCTGATATAGTGATATTTGATCTCAATGTGCTTTGACCTGTTGTGGAACACTAAGTTCTCAGACAACTTCACACAACTCTAGTTGTCACAAAAGATACCAGTAGCCTCCAACGGGAGATCAAATAACTCAGATAGTAGCTTTCGGAGCCATACTGCCTCACAACTAGCCAAACAAGCTGCAACATACTCTGCTTCGGCTGTACTCAGTGCTATGTAGGACTGCTTCCTGCTAAACCAAGAGATCACACCTGATCCCATACTGAAGTAGCACCCAGAAGTGCTCTTCCTATCTGGAGCATTGCCTGCCCAATCTGAATCAACATAACCCTGCAGGTTAAACTTTTGATTCACATCATACTTGAGCCCATAATCAATTGTACCCTTCAGTTACCTCAGAATGTGCTTTACAGCAACCAGGTGAACACCTCTGGGATCTGCCAGGAATTAGCTCAATGTGTTCACCACAAAGTAAATATCCGGTCTCGTGTTCGTCAAGTACATCAAGGACCCAATTATCTGATGATACACAGTGACATCAACCGGATCAGATGAAGCATCACACAGAAGCTTCAGGTTCATTGCCATAGGTGTGGCCATGGCCTTGCAGTCCATCATACCGAACCTCTTCAGGATCTCTACTACATACTTTCCTTGTCCAAGGAAGATTCCATCTACACTCTGCCACACCTCCATGCCTAGAAAGTAGTGCATCATCCCAATTCCTTCATCTCGAACTTGACAACAAGCTTGATCTTGTAGATCCACTTGGAAGTCACAACAGACTTCCCTTCTTGTCTCGGGACCACATCCCAGACATCATTCTTCATGATCGATCGGTACTCCTCGATCATGGCATTCTTCCATTACTGCATCCCAGATCCTAGGAACTTCAGATTCTTCGATATCTTCAATAGATAGTTTTTATTTGATCTTCATTGCTAGAACAAATGTTGTAGTGCTTTTTGTAGGTGATGATACACGGTCTTTCCTACAAGACAAGTCCAATTGCACGATTATAAACTTCTCATAGTTTTTTCAAAAACACATTCTTATGCATAAAGACATATGTCATACAGTCATGCAATTATCTTGGCCAATGTTTCAATACATCATTTATCCATATTCCGTAACTTTCTAGATGCCTTCCATCTCTACCAGAACATTGTTAAGATTGTACACAACTCCCAACATGTCAGCAAAGAGGTTTCATTCTAGATAAGCAACAATGGAATGTTGTACAGTACCATAGGCCACTTACCCATTATTTGCATATTTAGTAGTATCTTGTTCATTAATGCAACTTTTCTAATATGCATGATACATATCCTAAATCTAGGAACATAAGTATGTATATGACTGGACAACATCATTTAAGTAATCATGTATACAGGAATTGACAATTCAAATACTTATCTTTGTTTGGTTGTAGGGTGGACTCCTTCTTGATCTTTGCTTCTTTGAAGGAACTTTTTGAGTGTGCTCCCTCTTGATCTTTGCTACCTGGATTACCTGTCCTTGAACTTATATCCATCCCAGACCACTATGCATGCTTAAGTGTGCACTAGTGTCTTCCTCAAGATCTCGTACACAATCATACATCTATTAGTATTATCTCAATACTATAAAAACATTATGTTCCTAAAATATGTATAGTCATGATCATAGGTAATAAGTGTTAGTATTCAAGGTTTCAGGCAAGACTTATTTTACTCATGCATATTCTTATTTGATCATAGGACTCTTCTAGTTAGTCATATCATCAATCAAAGTAAGAAATAAAATATGCATAAACCCTTGATTACTACAACTTCTAACTTCAAGAATAAACATTATCATTTATACAAAAGTATAATATCCTAACACAAGGTAGGATTCTAATCTTGATATAGGAAAAACATACCTGGTTATCATGTTTGCTAGTTATGTCTAACATACCCAAACAATGTCTTCTTGTTCTCTTTAATGACTTATGCTTAGTAACCTGCATAACTCATAAGTTAACCATTGTAGAACCAAATTATACATACCTCGTAAGTGGAGCTTCTATGTGATCCATGAGTCTTTGTCTTCATGTCACCATGGTCATATGTTCTTGATCTAGAACTTGATTTGTACCTTTCATGTTAGCGGACAACATCAACCTCATACAACACCACAGTGCATTAGTACAATCATAAGTGTCACAACCCTAATCAATGAATGTCTTCTATCATTCACATGCATTCATTCTTTTACTAGGGTGATGAGACAAGTCTAAGATTAATCAAGATTGTACTAACCTCAATAATATGAAGACAAACATATCATAACTTAATCATGAACATATTTCAAAACATACCTATATCTCTTCAAGTCATACCTGTCAGGATTTCTTGTAGCCTTCTCATGTAAAGCCTCAGCCTCATCTCCCTCTGGAACTGGAACTTCTTCACTTATGCAGGTGACTAAATCATCTTCTTCTACGATTAACCCAATCCACTTTGATTTGCTGAGACTCGATCTGGAGCTGGATTAGGGTTTGCCAGAGAAACCCTACAAATTGAAACTTTGAGTTTCAAACTTCTAAACGGATGGAAAGATGTGGCTTGCTGAGCTGATCAAGCTAGTATACTTCAATTTTGAAAACTTGAAAATTTGACCCCTCAAAATTGCCTTTGAAACTTCCAGATTCACTAGACAGGATCCCGAACTAGGGTTTGATAAAGCATGGTCTTCTGCCCATCCAAAAGGTTCGATCTTGTGTTCTAAACTTTGATTTTTCTGAGGAGCTTCCAACCATGGTCACAGATTTAAAAAATTCCAACTTTTGCAAAAGCCCTAATTTTCCACCTTTCCGATCAAAATCCTGAACTAGGGTTTGATCAAGCCCGGCCTTCTTCCCAACCAAAAAAATTGATCTTGGTCTCTAAATTTCGATTTTGATGAGGATCATCCAGCCGTGGTCTCAGATTCCAAGAATTTCAAATTTCTCTGAAACCCTAATTTCCCACAGCAGTGACGATCCAAGAATGAAGGTGCTCAAAATCCAAATCTATTTTGATAGAAATATGCACCTGATTGTTTCTGGTGTAACTCAGAAATTACGAATCCACAGGGTTTGAACCTTCGGCCTGTGGTAGTCTGACCTGTCGTCTTTCCAACCCCATAGGTCTGACCTCAATTGGATTCTCTGAGAGAGAGTTATGCCAATTGTTGCAACGTGACCGGTTTATGGGATAAATTAGGAGAGCAAACTTGTACGGCGTGCCACGTGTCACTAGTTCAGTTTCGGCCTCTGAAAAACTTATCTGTGAAAGTACAGTCCGTGCCCTACCTGTCACTTTTTATGAAATTTCATTTGGAGCTTCCTAGCCCAATTTGTGACCTTTTTTCCTAGGTCACCTGTTGATGACTGAGATCTGGAAGAGGCAGAAACCCTATATTGTACTGATCATAAATCACAAAATACAGCGAATTAGAAGCTTTAATTTGGTCACAAGGTACATGGGGATGTTATCTATGACTTGGAAAGGTTTCAGATCCTGAAACTTCACCAAAATGTATTTATAGCGAAAGTTCTACGATGATTGGTTTTTTCTATATCAAGCCCTAGCTTCCGATTTGTTGCAAGTGCAACAAGTCTCATAAATGCCATAGAATGCCTTCCTTCAGGCTAGCTCCGATACCATGTTAGTTTTTCAGAATTTCGATCTGATCTAGGATCTTAACTGAGAGAATAACATGTACAACATATCTACAACATATCAATCATGGACACAATAATGCAAGCACACAAGAGACATAGAGTTTCACTAGGGAAAACCAAGAAGGTGAAAAACCCCACAACTTTCTCAAAAATAGATAGAGCAATGATACAACCCAAGTACAAGAGATAGTCCTCCTAGCAGTAGCTTCTCCTCCTCCACTAGTGTGCCACTCTCCAATGAGTGTGTGAGTGAGAAGTGAATATGTGTAAAATGAGAGAGACACACTCTCTATTTATACACTAACTTGAGTTGACCTTTACTCAACTAGGTCGGCCTCAACTTAACCACTTAAAATAATGCTGACTGAGCCGAACCCCACTAGGGTGGTCTAATAACCCTTTGACCCACATGAATCATACAAGGCCGACCCCATCAAGGTGGTCTAATAACCCATCAAGTATAAGTTACGACACTTACAATATAACTGACGACACTTCCAATCGGAGGAATAATACATCTCCATTGGGGATACAATAAAGTACAAATACAATATACAAGTGAATATCTTCCGAAGTTACAAATACATCAACATGCCTTTAGGTCTGTACTTTTTCTTTCTTTACTCTTTCATCAAACAATTCATAATAATCAACACAAGTAGATTCAAACCATAGAACACAAGATGTAACGTGGAAACCCAATCGAGAGAAAACCACAATGATTTTTATCTTTATGAATATTGAGAAAGCACCAACCTACTATTACAATAATTGCAAGAACCAACCTACTGTTATAAGGTTCACAAGCACCAACTTGCTGGAGACACTAATCTCCTCAATTGAGCACCAAATCATTGTTTCAATGCTTGCAAGCACCAAATTGCTAGAGAAACCAATCTCCCTGGTTGAGCACCAACTCATCAAATATTGCGTAGGCACCCACCTACTATTTGTGTGTATAACACATATTTCATTACAATTGGAAACATTTTATTCCAAGGACATCACCGATTTATTTAAAGAATTTAGAGATGTTTTTTCCTGGTCATATGAGGAGAAGCTAGGCATCGTCCCAACTATTTTGAAACATGAAATTCGAACATATCCCAATGCTAAACCTATTCGACAATCTTCATCCAGATAATCCTAGGAAGGCAAAAACTGTTAAAGGTGAAGTTGAGAAACTCTTAAAATTTGGTTTCATATATCCTATTGCTACGATGCAATGGGTATCCAATACCGTCACTTCAAGTAGATAAAAGGCAGGGTACTATCAAAGTTTGTACTAATTTTCGTGATATGAAGAAATCCTGTCCCAAAGACAACTATCCCACACCATTTATCGATCAAATTATTGATGAATGTGCTGGAAGTGAAATCTTATATTTTATGGATGGATTTTCGAGTTATAATCAAGTACAAATTAAACTTGAGAACCAACATTAGACAACTTTCATTTGTCCTTGGGCTCCCTTCACTTATAGGAAGACGCCCTTCGGTTTGAAAAATGCCAGAGCTACTTTCCAACATGCAATGAGTTTCGCTTCCATGACATCAAACATATCATAGATCCTTATTTGGATGATTTTCCTGCTCGATTTCAAAAGAGATGAGACCAACCTGATCATTTGCGCCTTGTGTTTGAGCAGTCTAGACACTATAACATTCATTTGAATCCCAATAAGTGTATTTTCATTGTTGATTCTGGACGTTTGTTGGGATTCATATTATCCGACAAGGGGATCATGGTCAATCCATTGAAAGTCGAGGCTATTGTAAATATGCTTCCTCGTCGTACTATTCCTCAGCTGCAGAGCCCTCAAGGGAAGGCTAATTTTCTTAGATGATTTCTAGTAAATTATGCTAGAATTACTAAAGGATTCATGCAACTACTTAAGAAAGGTGTCAAATTCATTTGGGATGAATCTACTCAAAATTCTTTTAGAACTCTTAAGAAATATTTATTAACAACTCCCTTACTTAGCATGCTGGATTATACGAGGGATTTCCTTCTATATCTGGTTACATCGGATTCCACGGTAGGTATAGTCTTAGTTTAGGAAGATGACCAGCTCCAAGAGCACGTTATCTATTACCTTATTCATTCATTGATAGGTCTTGAAATTCATTATTCTCATGGTAATAAGTTAGCCTTGGTGATTGTTGACACTATCCAAAGACTTCGCCATTATATTCTATTGCGAACAACCAAAATGGTTGCAGATGTTAATCCATTTCAATTTTTTTTAACCCGATGAATAATCGAGGGGAAATATAATCAATGGATGATTATATTAAAAGAGTTTGATCTTGAATTTAAATCTTCCAAGTCAAAGAAATAATTAGTCTTCGCGGAATTAATTTTGGAGTTTCCAAGTGAAGGAAATCATAAAATTGAAGAAAGCTCATTCCCTGATGAGCATATATTCTTGATTTTTTCATCAGACCCTTGGTATGGACATATTTTGATCTATCTCCACACTTTGAAGTGTCCTCTTGCTGTTTCAAGGGATGAACGAAGATGATTATGTCATAATGCAAAGAATTACCTCATCATCGGTGACACTTTGTACCGAAGAGGGGTTGATTCCATTTTGCGTCGATGTTTAACCCATGAGGAAGAAGAGTTAGTTTTGAACGATTCCCATAGTGGATCATGTGGGGGTCATTTGTATGGGATAGCTACAACTCATAATATTTTATGCGCTAGTTATTTTTGGCCTTCAATCTTTAAATATTGTATGGAAGCAGTTAAACACTGTCATCCATGTCAAATATTCACCAAGAATATGTGGGTGCATCCAACTCCTCTTTTTCCAGTTATTTCTGTAGGCCGCTTCAGCAAGTGGGGGTTTATTTTATGACTTGCAACCCAACTTCCGTAGGGGGGTGTAAATATATTATAGTAGTTGTCGATTACTATACTAAGTGGGTGGAAGCTATGTCTACATTTAAGGCTGATGAGGAAACCACAACATATTTCATGTTCAATCAAATTATATCACGGTTTAGTATCCCGAAAGAGATTATCATTGATCATGGTAGTCATTCTTAGAACTACATGATGTCTAAATTAACAACTATGTTGGGATTTAAACAGGAGCATTCATCTCCTTTCTATCCACACGCCAATGGTCAGTTTGGGACAATGAACAAAACACTCAAGACCATTCCCCAACGTACCATTAAAGCTGGAAAATCCAACTGAAACATCATGTTGTATTTAGCTTTATGGGATTACCGAACTACAATTAAGACTGCTATAGGATTTTCTCCCTTCCAACTTGTCCATGGGGTGGAAGCCATAACACTGATTGAGTGCGAGATTCCTTCTTTGAAGTTATTTGTACAAATCTTACCCGATACTTCCATCTTGGAATAACGGTTAGTCCACTTGGAACATATCTATGAACAACATCGCGATGCCTCCACAGAAAATGAGGCACTAAAGAAGAGAGTCAAGAATCAATATGATAAGACTGTCCGACCTAGAATATTTTTCGAATGTGACCTTGTGCTAGTCTATGACCAAGACAAGGAACCCTTGGGGGCAGGTAAATTTAATTCTATGTGGATTTTCCCATATATTATCTCGCATGTATTAGAAAAAGGGGTTTATGAGTTAACATATTATGAAGGAAATAATTTTCCAAAGCCTAGAAATGGACTCTATTTGAAGAAGTACTATGCTTAGCTCATGTACTTTTTCTTGTACATAGTGTATAGTTTGTATAGTTTTGTCTTGGTTGATCACTTATTTAGTTTTTTGTTATTGTTTCAGATGTCTAGTGGGATATTTATAGGATTTGCGGATTACGCTAGCCACATTACTTGATCCCTTTCCGCATCTACATGGGTAGTTTATTCTCCCACATGCTAGTTGGTAGTATCAAAAGGTGCATGTTTGGGACCAACCACAAATAATGTGGATGAGTATAGTGCCATAATAGAACTCCTTAGCAATGTTATCTTGAATGGTATCCTATAATTGGAAGTCCATCTCGACTCATGTCTAGTTTTTTCTCAACTTAACAACAAGTACAAGATCCGTGACCATACCCAACTTCATCAGTATTTACGCATTCAGTTACCTGAGAGAAATTTCATTTACATTACTTACATTCACATCCCAAGAAATCAAAATGTAATAGCTGATGCATATGATAACTACCTGTTAGATTATCATTTGTATAATTTGTTAAACATATAAACATATAATCAACAATTGTAACATATTGTAAATATAACCAAATGAAAAAAATTATATATCAACCAAGGTAAAAAGATCATATGTATATATGTCAAACATAACAAAAAATAGTACCCTCATCATGTCCAAAATTTGGCTCCATAGGCCTCATATGCGCAAACCACTAAGGTACACCTAAGGGTATCTTAAACCTTGTCCCCTATGGTAATACATAATTGTAATAACTTCCCTCCTAAATATCTTAACCCATCCCGTGGGTACCCCTACAACTTGTATCTCCACCACCTTGTGTAACTCATCAACCTTGGTTTTAGGAATACCAAGGGTCACCTGTGTTAGGTTCTCCCTGACTCTATCCAATATGACTACATCATCAACTAACTTCCCCTCTCAGGTATTATTCCTATAGTGAGCGAGTCCTGTAGGAAGAGAAGGTGCTTTATATACATAATAATTTGCATGGATCATGATTAGGATTTACTTCAAAAACATGTATTTTGTTTTCATTAAAATAAACTAAAAATTAAATAAAACTAAAAATAGTTTAAAAAATTGAGACTTACAAATTGCACCAAGTGTGCTTCTTGGGGGCACTACCATGTCTGGATCCTTGCTCAAATCTATCCTATGATATGGGTATTCTTTTATACCCTTCACTTGGAATTCCCATCAAGCAAAGAATCCATCGTCAAATGGGATACTAGCTCTCCCACCCCCAAGTCGTAATATCAATCCTATCCATCTAGTCATAGCAAATATTGGAGACTCTAAGGCTCTACATATATCCGTGGACTAGAGGCAGGAACCCTTGCAAAGAAGAACCTACAGATAAGGCTGGCATAACCAAAAAATCTTAGTTTTCCCTTCTTGTGTGTTAATAATTGGGATTTCACACATCCCAACAAACTAGTGCACCAATAAAAAATCGTAGGCTCTAGGTAATGTGTAGCAAAGTACATTTGAACCCGTGAAATTTGATATGCAACTACAAATTTGACAATTCTCCCAATGGTTAAAAAAATGATTGTCATGTCCCCAGTCACCTCGGTGCCCTTTAGAGGTGATGGGGGAGCTCCTTAGAATAACAAACTGATAATTTTTCTTTCTCTAAACACTGTCACGTTCCCTCCCATCGATCTGAATCCGAAGGGAATATGAGCAACATAGGAGGGGTGCTAATTTTCACCCCCAGTATCACATTATGAAATTATTCACAACTAAATATGTGTGCAATGCATAATAAACATACATAGCTGAATTAAACCATATTAATACACACACATAATGCAATTACCAACATTTCATCATAGGAATAATAAAAACATAATGCACAGGAATTCAATTCCATTATTCAGTTGGATCAATCTATGCATTCTGAAATAAACAAACAATCATTCATGTATTTAAAATTGGCATAATCAGAGGCAACAAGAAACACTTATCTTTTAATTGAAATCACCAAGCAACTGGCTATGGACTGCAACGTTCCAACCCAACCGTAGGTCTCTGCCTAGCCTATATTCTTTTAGCACTTAGAGACCACCCCCGAGCTGGTGCTATGTATGCACTAAGGAGAAACTACTCAGGTTCGCTCACAGCCTTAGGAAAAATCATTCAGGATCAACTAGCACACAACTGGCTCTGTTAAGCAAGTGGGGGGGGGAAAGGAAGGAGTTTCTAAGCCAATGAGCTCAAACACAGAGCTACATGCATATACAATTGGATTTAGACATGTCAGGTACCCCGATCACCTCCACTCTTAGCCTAAATAAGGTCCCCTTCTCTACTACACAGTCCCTCAGGCGCCCCTTACCTCAGCGCTATTTGGGAAGGTATGGTTGGTCTCGACTTATAAACCAAAGATAATTGAGCCTTCACTGGATCTACCATGAAATATGACCCCCTGGTCTCTCTCCCATTGCGATCCACTCTTGGAGCTTCCTCAATTCCTGCCCACGTGAATCTCATTCACGGATTTCAACTTTCAAGACCAAAAAACTGGGTTCTCCCATGAATTTCGGGGCTCTTCACACTCTCAAACTCACTCTGGGGTTTATATTTATGGATTCCCCACTGAATTTCACTTCCCACACAAACTCCTGGGTGATTTTTTCACTTCAAAATGTAGCTTCTTTCCAAGTTATGATTTATGGTTTTTCCATAGCTGGGAATGCGTAACATCCTCATAATAGCAGTCTGTTTGTTTCACAATGGAATGGGAATGAGGAAAAACGTCCTCCCATGAGGTAGAGTGACTTGTGGGTCATGTAAATAGAGCCCATACTCTGCCATACGAATTTGTAGGCTGCCCATACTCCATCAATCTCATGAGATGACTTTTGAAGTACTTCCTTACAACTGAAATAAATGACAAGAAGGAAATTCAAAGTGGGTTCACAAGGTGACATTTGGAATTATAGGTTCAATCCCACAACCCCCTCACCTTTTCCTAGTGGATACACATAGCCCCCTCATTTTAGTTGCATCCATAGCCAACCCCTTGGTATTTTATTTTCATTATAATTATTTACACACTTTTACAATTTCGCCATGAATTACTAGCACATGGATAGACAATATAAAATACCATCCCTTTAAGGCTGAGCATTCAAAAGCGGGCCCTTGGCCTTGAGATCCATGCTAGGAATCATATATCACATATGCACAATATTTTCATATCAATTTGATACATTCTAAGGGCCAAAATGGGGGTATTACATTCCCCTCCCCCTTAGAATAACACCATCCTCGGTGTTCCAACAGTTAGGAATATTTACACATTGTTTACACATGTCCAAAATTCACAAAATGTGGCAGGCCTGTCCTGCATTTCATCTTTTACTTTGGGTTTTCAGGACCAAGTCATTTGGCTTCTACAGGCTGCTCCTGCTGGATTTGATCTTCCAGCTCCAAATGTGGTCATTGCTCCACAACAATCCCTTCCTTTTCTTTACCTTCCAACTGATTCACAAGTCTAGAAAATTTATGGCTACTATATTTCTTGCTGTACTTTGTTGGGTAGTTACATAGGTAGTGATTTTCTCCACATTTCCAACATTTCAGTGGCTTCTTTTTCTTTACCTGCTCAATTTCCTTTGAGTCTTCCATCCTTGAGCGTTTCTTAATGGATTGATTGGATGAACGCCTCTTCATTGACCCAATTTCCTTTCCACTACTGATAGCTTCTAGAATGACTTTTACCTCATTTTGCAAATAATTAGGGTCCTGCAAAACCTTGTGGTTCATCTCATTCTATTGCTTTTGTAGCTTGAGCATTTCCTCAATATTTTCTTGGGTCTTGGCAATTGTTTGAAGAAAATTTCCAGCCAAATCAAATAGCTTTTGGTTTGCTGCCATGGTCAATGTGAAAAGCTTCGCACACTTTGCTTACTAGCAACACTTGCCTTGTAAGAGCTACAACCAATTGGTTTAATTATCACCTGTGAAATTCATCATTGCAAATCTTGTTAGGCCAAGCATAACATAAGCATTAAGATCAGTCAATTTCTTTCCCAATTGACATGGAAAGTTCATGCTTTATCCATGAGACTTCCACACATTTCATGCTTGTCCAACATACAAATGAACTCATTCATGTTCATCCTTTCACAGGGAATTAACTAATTCAACATTCACAATTTATTTCAAGCAAAATAAACACAATCAACTTTCAACCATAATATGCATTCAACAATTTTCTATCTCTAAAATGCATGAATCAAAAAGGAAAGAGAAGAGTAAGAGTTTCCCCCTCTTAATCTTGTTCCAATCTGGATCCCCACCACAAATGTGGTTCCATGCTCCTTAGTCTCTTTCACTTCAAATGTGAATGCTTGACTCGCCTTTTCCTTGTTCTGGTGATGACACTTCATGTCTAAGGTCTGTCCAAGGCTTCTCAACTAGGGAACCCCTCCCCATGGTTTTCCTACATAACCTTTGGATGCTAGGACCCACACAAGTCCACAAGCACCATTTTCCATTGCTACTCATATTCAGCTTTCTAGGACAATCAAATGTCCAAATGCATCCTTCTGGTGCCTTCAAGGTTTTTGCTTCCTGCAATTACCTGGGTTTCAACAAAGAAACAACAGTGTATCAGCTTGGTTGTTATAAGACTTGTACATGAATTTTTTTTCATTATTCATAATAAGAAATAGATGATAATTAAATACTTATATGTATTGAACATATTCACACTATTCTACATGATCCTTCTTTGATTTACAAGCCTTGGATCACCTATGGATACACTAACGAATGTTTGGCTAGCAAGCAGGATTCTCCACAACATTCAATGCCCAACCAGTGCACCAACTGGATTTACCAAGCGTTTAACGAATGTTTGGCCATCACACAGGCTTCTCCACAACATTCAATGCTCAACCAATGCATCAACTAGATTTACCAAACATTTATGGTGCCAAACCAGTCCCATACCCGGTTTTCCCTCTCCATTGCCAAGCCAACACTTCCGTCTGGGTCAACAGGCCAATGGAAGGAAACTGGACCATAACCATTTCCAAATTAAGGGCTCTACTACGGAGCCATAGGCATATCAATGGGCTCTAGCTAGTCTCGACACCCACCTCACCTCCACTCACATCCCGAGTAAGGTATCCTTCTCTGTTGCATAGTCCCTCAGTCGCCCCTTCCCTCAGCGCAGTCGTAGGTAAGTGCAAGAGGTCCTTACTGTTGAACCAATAAATATTTTATGCCTTTACAAATATCGCCACATTCCAAGTCACAATGCCCAACCGACATACTGACTAGATTTATTAGGAAATGGAACAACCACTCACACACATTAGGATGGTACCCTTTCTTCACTTTGCTTCTTTAGTATGCATCACCAATTGCATGTGTATTAACTGACAACACAAGATGGGTAGGCAAGCTCATCAGTATCGCTGATATAAAATTGTAAACATATTTCATAAAAATTCACTCTATAATATTGAAACACTAGGAATGTGCCCATTCCCTTAGGGTGTAGTCAATATTGACAACCATAACACAACATAAAACCCGAGAGGTGTGCACTCCTCTCCGATGTGAGCCATGTAGGCCATAATCAAAACTCAAGCATTCTGAAATAAAAACATGCGCTACATATTAATTCCAATAATTAGACATGCATATTTTTGGCAAGGGTTACAAAATACTTATATGTTTTGCAAATGTATTTTCTCTTCCTTTCGTGAGGAATGGGGTTCCCTTCTCTAAGTTAACAGTCCCTTGGGATCCCTTCACTCACCTAACGGTACCTCAGGTTCATTACCCCAATCCCTTTCACGTTTCATAAACAATACATGCCCATGCCCTATTGGCATAATTTTACCATCTCACCCACGTTGTTTACCAACATGTAGTTCAGATGAGACATTATCAAAATTTACAATGGCATTTCACCCAAAACCCATTTTCAAAGCATGGGATCCTTCCCATGGATTTTGGCTTCTGCAGGCCATAACAAACGGCTTCATGCAGTGTATCCTCCTGACACACTTCTCAAATAGGCAAACAATCAGTAGCATTAGAAATCAAATTCAAATCTGAATTTCATAACCAGTCATTAGTCATTTGGTAGTCATGAGACTCTTCTCATAGTATTCATCTTCTATCCATAGAAGATTCCAACCTTTATTATGGACTTACCCCCCAATTTCCATATCCAAGACAATTCTACCTAAAATCTGATCAGTTGGTCTCCTACAAAGGATTACACCATCCTTCCACCAACCTCATGATTATATATTTGTTGCACCAACCTTTCTTCATAAGGTTGTTGGTCACATGCAACAACATCATCAATATCTTTAGACATGCTTCTGTTGTCTTTGGTCCTACAACCAATAGCAACACCAATAGTGATTATCAACCACAATAATTGTCTTAAGTGGCTCATTGCATATGTAAAAATTTACTAGCTTTACCAACATGCAACATCATATACATGCACAAATATATCCACATGCACTATGAAATATCTATTAATATGCCCACTAGTTCATATTAACTTCATCCATCTAATATCTTGCATTTTTGGCATTCCTATGCCAAATTTTCTATACATAAAACTTGAAAATATAATCATATCAACAAGAGAAGAGTTAAGGAATTATCCCTTTCCAATATCTCATCATAGCATGGAATTCCTCTTCCACATCATTGTTGATGTATATGTAACTTTGGAATGTATTTCACATATATGTATATTGTATTCCTATAGAGATGTTATTATTCCTCTATACAGAAGTGTCGTCATTTATATTGTAAGTATCGTAACTTATACTTGATGGGTTATTAGACCACCTTGTTGGGGTCGGCCCTGTATAAGTCATGTGGGTCAAAGGGTTATTAGACCACCCTATTGGGGGTCGGCCATGTGGGTCAAAGGGTTATTAGACCACCCTAGTGGGGGTTGGCCCAATCAACATTATGTTAAGTGGTTAAGTTGAGGCTGACCTAGTTGAGTAAAGGTCAAGTCAAGTTAGTGTATAAATAGAGAGTGTGTCTCTCTCATTTTACACATTCTATTCTCTCACTCACACTTGGGAGAGTGGCGCACTTGTGGAGGAGGAGGCTCTGCTGCTAGGATAAGACTATCTCTTGTATTTTGGTTGTATCATTGCTCTATTTATCTCTGAGGAAGTTATTGGGGTTTTTCACCTTTATGGTTTTCCCCAAGTAAACTCTGTGTCTCTTGTGTGCTTGCATTATTGTGTCCATGATTGATATGCTGTACATGTTGTTCTCTCAGTTAAGATCCTAGATCAGATTGAAGTAAATTTTGAAAATTTAACATGGTCTCAGAGCTAGCCTAAAAGAAGGCATGCTATGGCATGTATGATATAGCAAAAACCAGTCATCGTAGCCCTTTCACTATAAATCCATTTTAGAGAAGTTTTTGGATTTGAAACTTTTACAGGTCGAGGATCAGATCCCCATGTATCTTGTGTCCAAAGGAAAACCTCTAATTCGTTGTACTTTGTGATTTATGATCTGTACAATATAGGGTTTCTGCCTCTTCCAGATCTGAGTCAAAATCAGGTGACCTTGGGAAAAAGGTCATAACTTGGGATAGGAAGCTCCAAATGAAATTTTGTAAAAAGTGACAGGTAGTACACAGACTGTACTATCTCAAGAAAATGTTTCAGAGGCCAAAGTTGAACCAGTGACACGTGGCACACCATACAAGTTCGCTCTCCTGTATTATCCCATAAACAGGTCACATTGAGACACTTGGCATAAATATCTCTCAGAGAATCCAATTGAGGTCAGAACTATTGGTATGGAAAGATAACAGGTCGGGCTATCTCAAGAAAATTTTTTAGACCCTGTGAATCGAAAAGTTCGGAGTTACACTAGAAAAAATCAGGTACATATTTCTGTCAAAACAGAATTATTTTTGAGCACCTTCATTCATGGCTTCCGGAATTTAGGGCTTCGGAGGAAGTTGGATTTTTTGTAATAGGAGACCACCGCTGGATGCTACTCATAAAAATAAAAATTTAGAGACCAAGATCAGATTTTTTGGTTGGGCAGAAGGCTAGGCTTGATCAAACCCTAGTTCGGGACTTTGATCAGAAAGATGGAAAATCAGGGCTTCTGCAAAACTTGGAATTTTGGAAATTTGTGACCACAGCTGGAAGCTCCTCAGAAAAATCGAATCTTAGAGATTTGAATCAAATATTTTGGTTGGGTGAAGATCCGGGAAACTCAAACCCTAATTTAGGGTCCTCCCCAGTGAATCCAGAAATCTAAAAGGCAATTTCGAGGGGTGAAACTTTGCAGTTTTCAAATTATGAATATACCAACTTGATCAGCTCATCAAGGCACATATTTCTATCCTTTCGGAAGTTTGAAATTCAAAGTTTGAATTTTTGGAGTTTCCTTGACAAACCCTAATCCAGCTCCAGGTCCAGTTCTTGCAAATCAAGTGGATTGGGTTAATCCTAGAAGAAGATGGATTGGTCACCTGCATAAGTGAAGAAGTTCCTGTCTCAGAGGGAGATGAGGCTAAGGCCTTCCATAAGAAGATTACAAGCAATCTTGACAGGTATGGCTTACAGGTATGTTTCATGCTTAATTTTATCATATGTTTGTATTCATATCATTACAGTACAATATTGATTAATTACTAGACTTGTCGTATCACCTTAATAGAAGATATTCATTGATTAAGGTTTTGACACTTATGAATGTACTAATGCATTGTGATGTTGTATGAGGTTTATGTTGTTTGCTAACATAAAAGGTACACCAAGAAAGACAAATCATGTTCTACTTCAAGAACATATGATCATGGTGACATGAAGACAAAGATTCATCCATTGTCATGGATCACATAGAAGATCTACTTTCGAGGTATGTATAACTTGGTCCTATAATGGTTAACCTATGAGACATGCAGGTTACTAGCACAAGTCACTGAAGAGAACCAGAAGACATTATGCGGGTATGTTATACATAACTAGCTAGCATGCTAATCCAGGTATGTTTTTCCTATATCAAGCTAGAATCCTACCTCGTGTTAGGATCTTATACTGTTGTGTTGTTGATAATGATTATTCATGAAGTCATAGGTTTGAATAGTCATGGCTGTATGCATATTATGTTTCTTACCATAATTGATGATATGACTAACCAGAAGAATCATGAAGGTATAGGTTTGAGTAATCACAGGTTTATGCATTGATGATTTAACTAATCAGAAGAGTCCTATGATCAAATAAGAATATGCATGAGTAAAAGAAGACTTCCCTGAAACCTTGAATACTAATGTTTATTATCTGTGAATGATCATGACTATACATGTTTAAGATTATTGTGTTTTGATAGTATTAAGATTATACTAATAAATGTGTGATTATGTATGAGACCTCAAGGATAACACAATGATGATACTAATAAGCATGCATAGTGATTAAGGATGGATGTAAGTTCAAGGACAGGTAATCTAGGAAGCAAAGATCAAGAGGGAGCACACTCCAGTTGTTCCTGCAAGAAAGCAAAGGAGCACACTTCAGTAGTTTCTGAAAGGATGCAGATATTCAGAGGGAGTTGACCATCTTTCTACATTCCACAACAGAAAGGTGTAGAAGAAGCTACTTCAGCAGCTCCTGCAAAGAAGCAAATACTCAGAGGGAGTCCACCCAACAACCAAACAAAGATAAGTATTTTTAATTATCATTTCTTGCATATTTGTTTGTTTAAATAAAATTGTTCAATGATGTATATGCTCATGTTCCTAGACTTAGGATATGTATTGTGCATATTAGAATGATTGCATTAATGAACAGTATACTACTAATATGCATGTGATGGGTAAGTGGCCTATGGCACTGTACAACATTCCAATGCTACTTATCTAGAATGAAACCTCTTTGCTGACATGTTGGGAGTAGTGCAAACTCTTAACAATGTTCCGGTAGAGACTGGAAGGCATCTATAAAGTTGTGGAACATGGATAAATGTTGTTTTGAAGCATTGGCTAAGATAATTGCATGACTGTATGACATATTTCTTTATGTGTAAGAATTTGTCTGAAAATTATGAGATGTTTCTAATCATGCAATTTAACTTGTTTTGTAGAAAAGACCGTATACCTTCACCTACAAAAGAAGGACTACAACATTTGTTCAAGCAACAAAATTATCTATTGAAGATATTGAAGTTCCCAGGATACGGGAAGAATGCCATGATCCGTCGATCATGAAGAACGATGTTTGGGATGCGGTCCCAAGAGATGAAGGGAAGTCTATTGTGACTTCCAAATGGAACTATCAGAACAAGCATGCTGTAGATGGCAGCATAGAGAAATATAAAAGTGATGAAATAGAAGATACACCAGATGGATTTCAAGACAACCTTCTTGAATGGTGTAGTCATATATGTGTGCAGAACTTGGTAGGATAGACAAATTTCTATCCAGTTTGGGCTTTACCAAGAGTAAAGCGGATTCCAACCTTTACTACAAGGTTGAGGAAGGCAATCTAGTGATACTACTTTTGTATATGGATGAACTGTTTATTACAGGTGAAGATAGATTGATTGCTGACATGCAGCAGAAGCTTACTGTTGAGTTCGAGATGAAGAACTTGGGGATGATGCACTATTTTTTTTTGGCATGGAGGTGTGGCAGAGTGCAGATGGAATCTTACTTGGACAAGGGAAGTATGCAGTAGAGATCCTGAAGAGGTTCGGGATGATGGAATGCAAGGCTATGGACACACCTATGGCATCGAACCTGAAGCTTCTGTGTGATGCTCCATCTGATCCGATTGATGTCACTATGTTTCATCAGATGATTGGGTCCTTGATGTACCTGACGAACATGAGACCAGATATTTGCTTTGCGGTGAACACATTGAGCCAGTTCCTGACAGATCCAGGGAGTGTTCACCTGGTTTTTGTAAAGCATATTCTGAGGTACCTGAAGGGTACAGTTGATTATGGGATCAAGTATGATGCGAATCAAAAGTTTAACCTGTAGGGTTATGTTGATTCAGATTGGGCTGGCAGTGCTGCAGATAGGAAGAGCACATCTAGATGTTGCTTCAGTATGGGATTAAGTGTGATCTCTTGGTTTAGCAGGAAGCAGTCCTGCGTAGCACTGAGTACAACTGAGGTAGAGTATGTTGCAGCCTGTTCAGCTAGCTGTGAGGTAGTATGGCTACGGAAGCTACTGTTTGAGTTATTTGATCTCCCATTGGATGCTACTGGTATCTTTTGTGATAACCAGAGTTGTGTGAAGCTGTCCGAGAACCCAGTGTTTCATGATAGGTCGAAACACATAGAGATCAAATATCACTATATCAGGGATATGGTGCAGAGAGGAGTTGTGAAGCTCCTGTACATTGTGACGGATGAGCAGATTGCAGATGTGCTGACGAAACCACTAGCCAGAGTGAAGTTCGAGTACTTCAGACAGAGGCTTGGTGTTCTTAGGATTGATGACACTTCGAGGAAGAAGTGATGGACACATTTGTAGAGGCCATTCCAAGCATGTTGGAAGGAGGATCCTTCACATGGCTGTGGATGTAAGCGCTGGATGATGAGCATCAGGACGATGCTCCAGTTACTGCTCTGTATATGCATCAAGATGATGCTGGATAGGATTAGTTGGATCATTTATATGTATATGTATGTATGCATCATGTTGGATGCTGGATATGATCAGTTGGATCATTTATGTATGTACGCATCATGTTGGATGCTGGATATGATCGGTTGGATCATTTGCATGTATTTTGTATATGCATCATGTTGGATGCTTGGACCATGTATCTGTATATGTATCAGGTGGATACATTGTATGATCAGGTAGATCATGTATGTTGATATGTATCATGTATGATCAGGTGGATCATGTATCTGTATATGTATCAGGTGGATACATTGTATGATCAGGTAGATCATGTATGTTGATATGTATCATGTATGATCAGGTGGATCATGTATTTGTATTTATATCAGGTGGATACATTGTATGATCAGGTGGATCATGTATGATGATATGTATCAGGTAGATACTTGGTATGCATCAGGAAGATGCATGACATGATCAAGATGATCGTGGATGACGAGCTTCAGGATGTTGCTCCAAATGACTTGCAGCAGGATGTTGCAGTGATGATGATCAGGATGATCATGTATACATCAGGATGATGTATGGTGAGTATCAGGTTGATACTCTATGGCCATGGATCAGGTTGTGCAGATGAGCATATAATTTGGCCTTAGGAGATTTGCAGATAGTCTTTTGAGGTTTTTCCTATGGCATATAATTTGGCCCTAGGATATCTGGCAAATGCTCTTTCGAGGTTTTGCTCTGGGAGGACGTATAATTTGGCTCTGGGAGATCTGCAGATAGTCTTTCGAGGTTTTTTCAATGGCATATAATCTGGACCTGGGATATCTGGTAGATGCTCTTTCGAGGTTTTGTCCTATGGCATATAATATGTCCCTGGGAGATCCGATAGGTTGGGCTGCGTGCCCGTAATAAGTCCTGGGATGCTCTTGCGAGGTTTTTCCATGACCACATATAATCTATCCCTGGGAGATCTTATAGGTAGAGCTGTGTGCTCGTAACAGCCTGGGATGCTCTTGCGAGGTTTTGTGGTGACCACATATAATTTGTCCCTGGGAGATCCTATAGGTAGAGCTGTGTGCTCGTAACAACCTGGGATGCTCTTGCGAGGTTTTGTGGTGAGGTCACATATAATATGGCCCTGGGAGATCCTATAGGTAGATCCGTGTGCTCGTAACAGCTTGGGATGCTCTTTCGAGGTTTTGTGACGCACGTAATAAGTCCCGAGGATTCTACAGTATGGCCAGTGATGACGAAGACTTGCAGGTGGTGGGCTTACATCCAATATGAAAAAGGACTGGCTCTGTAGAACTTCCTATGACGAGTAGATTTAGAGATTGATTGAGATAGCAGCAGCAGTGACGATGATGATGACTCGATGATGATTATCTAGTGACGATGATCCAGAGAAGAAGACTTGTGCTAGAAGACCTGTGTCGAGAAATACCTTCCTAGTTAAGAGGGAGTGTTGATGTATATGTAACTTCGAAATGTATTTCACATATATGTATATTGTATTCCTATAGAGATGTTATTATTCCTCTATACGGAAGTGTCATCATTTATATTGTAAGTATCGTAACTTATACTTGATGGGTTATTAGACCACCTTGTTGGGGTCGGCCCTGTATAAGGCATGTGGGTCAAAGGGTTATTAGACCACCCTATTGGGGGTCGTCCATGTGGGTCAAAGGGTTATTAGACCACCCTAGTGGGGGTCGGCCCAGTCAGCATTATGTTAAGTGGTTAAGTTGAGGCCGACGTAGTTGAGTAAAGGTCAAGTCAAGTTAGTGTATAAATAGAGAGTGCTTCTCTCTCATTTTACACATTCTATTCTCTCACTCACACTTGGGAGAGTGGCGCACTTGTGGAGGAGGAGGCTCTGCTGCTAGGAGAAGACTATCTCTTGTATTCTGTTTGTATCATTGCTCTATCTATCTCTGAGGAAGTTATTGGGGTTTTTCACCTTTATGGTTTTCCCCAAGTAAACTCTGTGTCTCTTGTGTGCTTGTATTATTGTGTCCATGATTGATATGATGTACATGTTGTTCTCTCAGTTAAGATCCTAGATCAGATTGAAGTAAATTCAGAAAATTTAACAATCATAGATGATCCAATTTCATGGCCTCTCTAGCAAGCACACAAGGAATCATTAGCTATGATTTTCTCACCAAGCAGAAATTCAATAGACATACTCATGTATAACATTCTTACTTGCTACCTTCCAAGCATGCAATTTTTATGCTATAAACATAAATAGTTTAAGGTGAGAAATTTCTCTCTTTATCAACATTTCCTTATTTCTCCAATTGCTTTCATAAATTATGGCCAAGTTCAACTTGACCTTTCTTAACTTCCCTGCACTTATCAACACTACAATTGATTCAATATCAACTCCATAAGGAGTCTTTGCAAGGTCCATTATATTCCCTTGCACCTTATTCAACTATGATACCTTCTTTATTTCTCATGGAAATATTTTCTATAATTATGAACCACATACTTGATGCACACATGGGAATGCATCAATTCTTAATCAGCAGGCTTTGCATGGCCACAATATCACTACCATGAGCCACATGCCAATTACACATATTGGGATGTCTTATTCCTATGATTGAAAATTTTTGGGAGAATGGAATTGCCTTACCCATTCTAATTACTTACTCATAAGTTACTGACTCATATCTTGTAACTTCTCTTTGTCCCCCTCATGCAATTATGGAAATTGCCCATATTGACAACAATGTTTCTTTGTCAAAACAGCCAATGGCACTTTTCTTCTCTAAATATCTATGATATATGAAAACCTCATTCAAATTCTGGTTATGCACCACTGTTCCCTACTAGATAAGCTTTCCAATGCCTATCTACATGCTTCGTTCCAACTTCGGGTGTGGAAATTACATTACTTCAAGAATGACAATTTTTACCAAAATTTCTACAGTTATACACAACTGCAATTTATTCTGAAAAGCCAAATTCAGTTCGGAAGCCGCAATCCACAAGCCACAAGTTGGGAGTCGGAAGGATAAAATTGAATCAAAGTATTATATCTCTTCCCGACTTCCGCAATCTGCAAGCGGCAATGCGTGAGTTGGAATTCAGCACTGCCGAGCGGAATCTATCAAATTTACCCCAACTTCCACAATCCGTAATCCACAATGCGGGTTTGGAAAGTCAGAACCCTAATGCAAAAATTCAAGAAATCACACCGACAACTTTTGCAATCCGCAATCCGCAATGCGGGTTTGGAAAGTCGGCACCCCAACTGCACAACTTCAAAAAATTCATGCCTCCGACTTCCACAATCCGCAACGCGGGTTTGGAAAGTTGGCACCCCAATGCACAACTTCGAGTAAATTACACCTTCGACTTCCGCAATCTACAATCCACAATGCGGGAGTTGGAAAGTTGGAACCCCAACGCACAACTTCGAGAAAATTACACCTCCAACTTCTGCAATACACAATCCGCAATGCGGGAGTCGGAAAGTCGGAACCCCAACACACAACTTCGAGAAAATTACACCTACGACTTCCACAATCCGCAATCCTCAATGCGGGAGTAAAAAATTTGGAACCCCAATGCACAACTTTGATAAAATTACACCTCCGACTTCAGCAATCCACAATGTGGGAGTCAGAAAGTCGGAACCCCAACGCACAAATTCAAGAAAATTACACCTCCGACTTCCGCAATCCACAATCCACAATGTGGGAGTCAGAAAGTCGGAAGTTGGCTATATACTCTTGTTACTTCCAACTTCTCAGGCCGATATCCTTCTCATCCTAATTCCATTTTTGGCAAACTTGGTATCGTTAGAATCATTTCGGCGAGCCCTATGCAACAGTGTGATCCTTTGCCACACCTGAGAACTCTGATTTTTTCATTCTTCCAATCAAAATGTTTCCCAAACTTCATCAATACCTCTTTTAAATATTCTGATTATTTTCCTGTAAGCTCATACTTTGGCCCAAACAGCCTCAGTGCTGCAACCTTGGGGTCTGGTACCACTCTGTCACATTCCTAGTCACCTCGATTCCCTTTAGAGGTGATGTGGGAGCTCCTTAGAATAACAACCTGCTAATTTTTCTTGCTCTGAACACTTTGTCACATTCCCTCCCATCGATCTGAATCCGAAGGGAATATGAGCAACATAAGAGGGGTGCTAATTTTCGCCCCTAGTATCACATTATGAAATTATTTACAACTAAATATGTGTGCAATGCATAATAAACATACACAACGAAATTAAACCATATTAACACACACACACACATAATGCATTTACCAACATTTCATCATAGGCATAATGACAACATAATGCATAGGAATTCAGTTCCATTATTCAGCTGGATCAATCTATGCATTCTAACATAAACAAACAATCATTCATGTATATAAAATTGGCTAATCGGAGGAAACATGAAACACTTATCTTTTAATTGAAATAACCAAGCAACTGGATAAGGACTACAACGTTCCAACCCAACCGTAGGTCTCTTCCCAGCCTATATTATTTTAGCACTCAGAGACCACCCTCGATATGGGGCTATGTATATACTAAGGATGAAATACTTAGGTTCACTCATAGCCTTAGGCACAATCATTCAGTCTCATCCATAACACAACTGGATCTATCAAGCAAGTGGGGGGGACATGGAAGGAGTTTCTAAGACAATGAGCTCAACCACAGAGCTACATGCATATCCAATTTGCTTCAGATAGGTCAGTTACCCCCATCACCTCCACTCTCAGCCTAAATAAGGTCCCATTCTCTAATACACAGTCCCTTGGGCACCCCTTACCTCAGCGCTAACCTAGGAAGGTATAGTTGGTCCCGACTTCTAAACCAAATATAATTGAGCCTTTGCTGGCTCAAACATGAAATCTGACCCCCTGGTCTCTCTCCCACTGCGATCCACTCTTGGATCTTCCTCAATTCCTGCCCACGTGAATCTCATTCATGGATTTCAACTTTCTGGGCCCAAAAAATGGGTTCTCCCATGAATTTTGGGGCTCTTCACACTCTCAAAATCACTCTAGGGTTTATATTTATGGATTCCCCACCGAATTTCACTTCCCACACAAACTCTTGGGTGATTTCTGCACTTCAAAATGTAGCTTCTTTCCAAGTTTCGATTTTTGGTTTTTCCACAGCTGGGAATGCATAGCATCCTCAAAATAACAGTCTGGTTGTTTAAAAATGGAATGGGGATGAGGAAAAATGTCCCTCGATGAGGTAGAGTGACTTGTGGGTCAAGTAAACAGAGCCCATACTCTGCCATGCGAATTTATGGGCTGCCCATACTCCATCAATATCATGAGTTGATTTTTGAGGTACTTCCTTACAACAGAAATAAATGACAGCAAGGAAAGTCAAAGTGGGTTCTCAAGGTGACATTTGGAAGCATAGGTTCAATCCCATAACCCCCTCACCTATCCCTAGTGGATACACATAGCCCCCTCATTTTAGTTGCATCCATAGTCAACCCCTTTGTATTTTATTTGCATTATAATTATTTACATGCTTTTACAATTTCCCCATGGCTTACTAGCACATGGATAGCACAATATAAAATACCAACCCTTTAAGGGTGATCATTCACTAGTAGGGCCTTGGCTTTGAGATCCATTCTAGGAATCATACATCACATATGCACAATATTTACATATAGAGTTGATACATTCTAAGGGCCAAAATGGTGGTATTACAATGATCTTGAGATTCAAACTCTCAGTATTCTTGACTGGTATCTACATACCAATATTTTTAGTTCCATCTACACAATGCATGGCTATATATTCATCAATGGTCCAACCACCAACACTTCATGATTTAAATATCAACACCTCTCCTCGATGAGACAACCTAGTGAGAAAATAAATATCATCAATTTCTATTTTTAGTGGTTTCCCATCAACTATGAATGCCTCCTCATTTGGGTCCCAATAGTCAATAATCAATTGTAACAGTTGGTTGTGTGCCCTCATATTCCTCACTTTGAAGATTTTTTTGAGTCCACACTATCGGAGAGATTCGATTGCTTCATCATTTCCAAGTACCATATTGTCAAGAGCTTCATGCTCACATTCCCTTCATTCAAGAACCATTCTACAGAAAAAATTTCAAAGTTTAACTTCAATTATTTTTTTAAATTTCCCTTATGTGCAAATTCATGAGCTGCTATGCTAACAATTGGGTATTTCGGGTAAATACTCGACTCGATACAAGGTATCCCATGTATGCCTCTGCACATGCTTAGGTACTTCCCAAAAAATAAAAATTTGAGGAAATAGCTAAATAAAAGAGGGATGAATTGAAAGAGAAGGGCATGGGCTCTTACCTGACGCCGACGGAATGAAATTTCATTGCTCGTAGCTCTCGTAATCTACTCCTGAAGTTTGAGGTATTTATTCTCCAAGAGCTCCAAAATTTCCAATTTGCACAATGAAATGGTAATTCTACATTTTTACTCTATTTTATTACTTTTAATAACTACCCACTTGTCTATAGTTACCATTTCACTTTTAATATTTCAAATTTGACCTAATCGGGTCTTTTGAAGGGGTATTTTGGTGTGTATTTTCAAGGATATGATTCACTTTTTGACATTGGTATTCTTTATGACATGTATGCAACATCTAAACTTGCATATAGTTTAACTTATCCCTATTTCGATGCATTTTTTCATTTATCCTATAGTTTAGGATCACCATAGGTTACTTTTGGTGAAATATTATCTACCATTCCTTTCCAAAATATTTCATCATATTTTCATATTTAGAGCCTACTTGCCCCATGAGCATCTTATATTTGAGCTTGTCTTCCATTGATGCTCATGCTATGTTATTTGATAGGATCCAGGAGTCCCCCTGTAGTTTTGATTGATTTTTCAAGTTGAACCACATTTTCATTTCTTCTCATATATTGCTGGCTATTAATTTTAAGCTAGGGGACTCCCATTATGGAGTCATTTTTAATCTCTTTTTAGACTCCTTAAATATAAAAATATTGTTAAGTGATATTGTTCTTTTCATACTCGATAAAGACTTGAAAGGGAGTCTACCTGGTATAAGTTTACCCCTTCTCCAGGACAAGTGGACTATTTTACAAAAAATGTATACTCTAGCTACTTTGTGACTAGAAGAGTTCTTCTGTGCATGATTTTTTGCTTCTTTGGGCATAGGGGACTAACTTTACGAAGAAGCAACCTTTAGAGTCCTCTTTAAGATCTTTTTAGACTCTTTAAAATTGAAAAGATTTCCAAGAAAGCTTGTTCTTTTCACACTCATTAAATGATTCAAAAGTATATCCATTTGGTATTAGTTTACCCCTTTTCCAGACCATGTGGATTATTTGCGAAAAATGAATACTCTTATCACGGTCAGAAGATTTTTGTCCTTGTATGCTTTTATTCTTTTTTAAGCAAGCCAGACTAAAATTATGAAAAAGAAACTTTGTGGAGTATTCTTTTCCATTTTCAGTCTCTTTAAAAATGAAAACCTAAATGAGCATTAACTTACTTGGGCTCGGAAAATCCACGAGATAGTGGCTGTATTGAAGCTTAGGAGTGTCCTTATTTGGATCATGACCCATTTTGGGACTAGTTGGCTTGTCTTGATACTCGTTTCTTCCCATGTATCATAACATTCTTTTATTCCTTTTTAGACTTTCGTAAATATGAAAAAGACAAAAAAATCAAATATTACAAAAAACACGTGCAGGAAAAAGTTTTGTTTAATCCCTATATGGAAGCAAGTCGCGTCGCTTTTGAACACAACACATTGTTGAGTTTCATATCCACAGTTGGGTATGTAGGATGACCTTAGAAGCTGAACTATTATATGCAGTTACTCCCTCGATTGGTTAGTATTCCATTCACTATGGAGTTTTATTTGATGTCTCTTACATCATTGACTTATTTTTACTTTATCTTTTGAGTTTATGCTACCTTAGTCACATTTTGTGTCGTGTTGTTGTTGAAAGGAAGTTTTTAACCTATGTCAGCCATCCTCAAAACTTTCTTCACTTTCTTGTGTCTTCCTTCCCGTGTTAGGTATGTCTCATCAGTTGATCATGATTACATCTTTGGCCTCCTACTACAGTCTCGTGTTGGATGATGGGGGATTCATTAATTCCATCCTTCTAGTAGATTACTTCCCATAGACTTCAACACATTTATCCTGGGATAGTGATCTAGAGTTTATTAGTACCTTGGAACTTGTAGTCCTCAGTGGCAAGTCCCATCTCTTTTGACAACATGAATACATCAATGTCCCCTGATGATTTTATTCTACAAGTGCTAGAAATCAAATGCTTTATTCACACTTGTTAGATTGTACTGGGTTCCTTGTCGCACATTATATTTATTGGCAAGTTGGATCACGTGTGTTAATAGTTTTCATAATTTACCAGTAATCACATGATGTCTTACTACATTTGACTTCAAGACATCTACTCACATAGTTTTGACTTGTACCTTTTTCAGTTGGTTTGAAGATCCCGAGTTCATTTTATAGTATAATTTAAGTTTTGTTATGAATTGGGTTGCGTTGGATTTACATCTAGTCATTTGGCATTGATCTCAAATGGAGAGTGATCTATTTAGCTATTGCATACATATAGATATATTCGTGTGATGTTGAGACTTCAATCCATGACATACTCATGACTTGGCTTCACATTTTATATTGATGGCCATGTTCACTTTTATATATACTTCATGGATCCGTTTAGTACTTGATTCGCATCCATGCTTTGTTATTTCTAAGCATGGGTATGCTTGGCTCAGGAAAGAGAGTTCTTACTTGTATGATTGTTGTTACATGCCTATGGCCGATGAGTGAGAAATTTCTTCTATGTTACTTCATGCACTCAATATCAAAAAGGTTATAATGTATTTCGGGCATCATATGCTCCTCTGACCTCACACATTAGGGGGCATCTGTTATAGTTTCTTTTTCCAGTGTTTATCCTAAGACATTATAGTGGTCGATCTTATCCTTATCCTGAGTTGCATACATATTTTTTTCCTTTGTGACATAGTGGCTACTCATTATCTTGAGGAAATATCTTTAAAAAACCCTATTTCCTAAGAAATATGTGACTCTCCTATGTAAAACTAGTGAATTCCATCAAATACATGAATTTCATCATTGTAGCTCGTGTATGTGTACGTACGAGGTTAAAAAAATTAAAATATTTTTTTTTCACGGGTTCCTTCAGTTGTGACCGTTTCCCAACTTCCCCAATCCCATGACTAACTTCCTCTAACTCCCTAAATGGTCTTCTCAATATATAAAATGAGGACAGGAGAAATAAAAAGAGGTTGGAAACCATTGTTTTATCTTGGCTACTTGAAGAAATCCTCATTGTTCATACAATCCTTTATCCCTAGTCTGTGACATCCCTCTCATTCTATATGCAAACCTAGTTTTCCATTATGTTCTCTGATTTATTATGATAAAGGTCTTGTTGAATCTCTTGGGCATACTTGGTGGACACACTTTGAGTTGGAGTGCTTGAGGTAAACTGGGAGGAAGAGCCTATAACTCAGTTTTAGAACAACAACAACATATCATGTTCATTTTTTCTATGTAATTTGTTGTTATTATCAATATATAAATAAAATATTTTTGTGTCCAATATTAAATGTGTTCATGTCTATGTGAATCATTTTTCATTTAAAAATGGAAATCATTAATTTTGCAAGTTTCTTTATATAATTTTCATGGTTATTGTTATGCTTTCACTTTCTTTTGTTTCCATTTCAGGAATTGCAACAATAAGTTAAGGTGAAGGGGAAAATCTCAAGACCATATGATTCTACTACAAACGTTTGAAATAAGGTGTGTATCTTGATACCCTTAAGGCTTAATGATTTCTTTGGAAAGAAAAAATAATAATCTTTTTACTTGTAAGAGTAGGGTTTGTTTATCTTCCTGCTCTACAAAAAATACACCCAATATTTGTTGGAGAATTATTTCCCATTACACACATAGACACATGTCATTTTTCTCTCTCCCCTTCCACTAACCACCTTCCCATCCCCTTCCTTCTCTCTATATACCTCTTCCACCCCCTCATTCTCCCTCTCTTGGTCCCTCACCTACTCCTACCACTAACCACCACCACATGATATCTCTCCCTTTCTCTATCTAAACCCCTAACCCCCAATATCTCTCTTTGTCATGCCATCTATCTCTCTCCTCTTCCACTAACCACCTCCCCATCCCTTTCTCTATCTATATATACCTCTTCAAATAAACCCCAATCTCTCTCTCTCTCTCTCTCTCTCTCTCTCTCTCTTCATGGCACCCAAAACTTCATAGTAGATATTGGTCAGCTTCTGTATATTTTCCTTCAATAGTTCACAATCTTTCACATTTTATACTCTCTCTCTCTCTCTCTCATCATCTATGTCTCTCCCCTTCCACTAACCACCACCCCATCCATTTCTTTTTCTCTATATCCCCCTTCCACCCCCTCATTCTCTTTCTCATGTCCCTCACCTACTTCTACTGCTAACCACAACCACCAAATCTCTCTCTCTCTCTCTCTCTCTCTCTATAAACCCCTAACCACCAATCTCTCTCTCTCTCTCTCTCACTCACTCACTTTCCTCCTCTCTTCGGGGAATCCAAAACTTAATAGTATATATTGGTTATCTTCTGCATATTTTCCTACAAGACTTCACACTCTTTCACGTTTGTTACTCTCTCTCTCTCACACATCATATGTCTCTCTCCCCTTACACTAACCACCTCCCCATCCATTTCCTTCTCTCTATATCCCTCTTTCACCCACTAATTCTTCCTCTCCCAATCTCTCACCTACTCCTACTACTAACCAACACTACCTGATCTCTTAGTATCTCTATCTAAACCTTAAAACCTCAATATATATCTCTCTCTCCCTCTAACTTTCCTCCTGTCTTTGGGGCATCCAAAAATTAATAGCAAATATTGGTTATCTTCAACATCTTTTCTTTTATGACTTCGGACTCTTTCACATTTTCTACTCTCTCTCTCTCTAACACACATCATCTGTCTCTCTCCCATTCCACTAACCACCTCCCCATCCCTTTCCCTCTCTCTATATCCCTCTTCCACCTAGTCATTTTCCTTCTCCTCATCTCTCACCTACTCCTACCACTAACCACCACCACTAGATCTCCCTCTCTCTCTCTATCTCTCTCTCTAACTTTCCTCCTGTCTTCGAGGCATCCAAAATTTAATAGTATATATTGGTTATCTTTTGCATATTTTCCTTCATGACTTTGCACTCTTTCATATTTTCTACTCTCTCTCTCTCCTCTTCCACTAACCACCTCCCCATCCCTTTCCCTCTCTCTCTATATCCCTCTTCCACCTAGTCATTTTCCTTCTCCTCGTCTCTCACCTACTCCTACCACTAACCACCACCACTTGATCTCTCTCTCTCTAAACCCCTAACCCCTAATCTCTCTCTCTCTCTCTCTCTCTCTCTCTTTGGGGCATCCAAAACTTCATAGTAGATATTGGTCAACTTCTACATCTTTTCGTTTAATACTTCACACTCTTTCACATTTTATACTCTCTCTCTGTCCCTCACATCATATGTCTCTCTCTCCTTCCACTAACCTCCTCCCCATCCATTTCCTTCTCTTTATATACCTCTTCCACCCCCTCATTCACCCTCTCCTAGTCTCTCACCTACTCCTACCACTGACCACCACCACCCACTCTCTCTCTCTCTCTCTCTCTCTCTCTCTCTCTCTCTCTCTCTAAACCCCTAACCCCCAATCTCTCTCTCTCTCTCTCTCTCTCTCTCTCTCTCTCTCTCCGGGGCATGCAAAAATTCATAGTATATATTGGTTAGCTTCTGAATTTTTTCCTTCAAGACTTCACACTCTTTCATATTTGATACTCTCTCTCTCTCTCATATCTCTATGTCTCACTAGTCATTTATCTCTCTCCCCTTCCACTAACCACCTCACCATCCCTCTCTCTCTATATATATATCCCTCTTCCACCCCCTTATTCTCTCTCTCATGGTTTCTCACCTAATCCTACCACTAACCACCACCACCTGATCTCTCTCTCTCTCTCTCTCTCTCTCTCTCCCTCTCTCTCTCTCTCTCTTCAGGGCATCCAAAACTTTATAGTATATATTGGTCAACTTCTGCATCTTTTCCTTCAAGACTTCACACTTTTTCACGTTTTCTACTCTCTCTCTCTCTCTCTCACACACACATCATTTGTCTCTCTCCCCTTCCACTAACCTCCTCCCCATCCCTTTCTCTCTCACTCTATATCCCTCTTCCACCCCCTCATTCTCCCTCTCATGGTCTCTATGCCATTTACAAGATGTAACATGTGTAGTAGCAAGCATTTGTGATAATATGCAATCTCTTAACTGCAGAGGCCATTTGATTATCTTCCATTCTTATTGTTCCACATCAAAATACACTACATTGTAACTCTCCACAACAAGTACTTCATCTAGCTAGTAAAATTTTCCATTTGAATATACCCCCCCTTCAGGACGAACCATGTTGTCCATGGTTGTCTCTAACTAATTCGATTTGTTCATCTTGGAATCATAAATCTCCACCTAGATATCATTATGTTATGTAGAATCCATTCTTATTCCGATCATGCCAGCAATAAGTGCATTGTATATCTCAAATCCCATGTTCTCTGCTCTAGAATTCCTTCCCATGATGATAGTATGACATTCTCTCTCTCTCTCAATATATACTTCATCATTTGATGCATGCCCTTGTGCTTTGGATGCGTAGACCGCCATAGTGCATATTTGTTATAACACATATATGTTATGGAGGCCTAAGCATCCATTGCACAAATAAATCCTTCAAAAAATTCAAAGCATTTGCTATGAATTCCATAGTGCATATGCGTTATAATGCATATATGTTAAAAAAATATGCATTATGGAAGTCATAGCACGAATGATTTATATCTTTCAAATCATTTATTTGTGCTAGATGCATAGACGTGCATTATTTATATTCATTATTATGCATATGTGTTATAATGCATATGCCTTATGTGCATCGATGCCTCCATAGCGCAAATGAATCTCTCTTTCTCTCTGTCCCTCCCTCCCTAACTCTTTTGTATCTTTTCCACACTCCCTATCTCTCCCTCCTCCACTCACTCGTGCTCTCTATTTCCAACAACCACTCCCTTGCTACCCCCTCCCCTTATTTCACTACCTCTATCACTCTTTTTCCCACCCTCCATCCTTATCAATCTATCTCCTTCCATCCTCTCTCTCTCTCTCTCTCTCTCTCTCTCTCTCTCTCCTTCTCTCTCTCTCTCTCTCACTAGCTCTTCCCCCTTTTATCACTCTCTCTATAAATTTATCTCTCTCTCCCCTCCTCCTCTCTCTCTTAATAAATTTCTCTATCATTATATCTCTCTTCCCTCCCTTTCTACCCCTCCCCTTCTTTCGCTACCTCACTCATTATTGTTCCCACCCTCCTTCCTTATCCAATTGTAAGGTTCCCTCCTCCTCCTCTCTCTCTCAATCACTCTATATCTCTCTCACCATCTCTCTTCCCTTCTATCTCTCTCTATCTCTCAATCAATTTCTCTATTACTATCTCTATCTTTCCCCTCTCTCTCCCTCTCTCTATAACTCTTCCCCACTCTCTCTCACTATATATCTCCCCTTTTATCTCTATATACCCCCCGTCTCTCTCAATCAGTCACTCTATCATTATCTGTCTCCCCCTCTGTCACTCTCTAACTCTCTCTCTCTCTGTCAACTTAAATCTCTCTCCCCCTTCTACACTCTCTCTCCCTTCCCCTTGGTCTCTCTCAATATTTTCCCATCCCTTCCACATTCCCTCTCTCTCTCAATCAATATCTCTCTCTATCACTATCTCTTCCCCCCCTTCTCTCTAACTCTTTGCTCATCCTTTCCACACTCCCTCTCTCTCCCTCATTCTCTAATTTTTTCTCTCTCTCTCCCAAAACAACTCCCTTGATACCCCCCCTTCTTTTGATACCTCTCTTTCTCTTTTTCCCACCCACCCTCCTTAACCATCTGTCTCCTTCCCTCCTCCTCCTCCTCCTCCTCTCTCTCTCTCTCTCTCTCTCTCTCTCTCTCTCTCTCTCTCCTTGAATCTCCCCCCTACTATCTATCTCTCTCACTATCTCTCTCCCATTCTAAATCTATATTCCCTCTCTCTCTCAATCACTCTCTCTATATGTTATGGCAACCAAAAAAAATATTTCTTGACCATGTGGTAGGTTTTTAAGAAACTTGAGTTCCCTCCTACCAGTGAGGAGTGGAATTCCAAAAGTACCTTTTGCGCTAGTTGGGAACTCTTACGAAGATATAAGCGATCCTTATACCATAGCAAGTCATATTTCCACATAAATGTATTAGAGTCATTGGGATCTTGCTACAAATTTTGAATGAATGTCCATATTTCTTCATTTTTCTTCCATTCATCCCTTGCTTCGGTTATCCAATATGGTTGGATGATGGAGATAGCATAGAGAAGTGTTTCAACCTCCCCATGTTTCCTAGAGAGTGCATCTGCCACAAAATTTTTCTTCCCCTTTTTGTAGATGATTTCAAATTCATATCCCAACATATTTTTTACCCACTTTTGTTGCTCTTCTGAAGATAGCCTTTGTTCCAAGAAATATTTAAGGCTATCATGATCAGTTTTAACCTTGAAATGTTTTCCTATGAGGTAGGCGTACCATTGCTTTAAGGCATGTAGAATTGCTAGCATTTCGTTCTCATTATTTGGTTTTTGTAGATTCTCCCCCTTAATTGGTCACCTTTCAAAGTCAAGGGGCCTTTCATATTGCATTAAAACAACACCAACGCTATTCCATGACGTATCGCATTCCACGATGAAGGTTTTTTTGAAATTGGGTGTAGCCAAGATTGGATCTCTGTACATGGCCTCTTTGAGTTCTTCAAAGGCCTTAGTTGCATCTGGAGTCCATGAAAATGCATCCTTTTTCATTAATGTTGTTAAGGGTGTTGCTATTATGCCATAATTTTTAAAAAACTTACGATAATATCTTGTCAACCCGAGAAATCCCCTAAGGTGGTTTAGGTTTGTAGGAATCTTCCATTCTTAAATTGATTTAATTTTTTTAGGGTCTACCTGAACACCTTCATGAGAGATGATATGACCTATATATTCCACCTCATGTACTCCAAAGAAACATTTGGAGGGTTTTGCATATAATTGTTGTTCCTCCAATAGTGTGAGCACCTTATCAACATGTTGAACATGGGCCTCCTAAGATTTACTGTAGATCAATATATCATCAAAGAATACTAACACAATTTTTCGAAGAAAGGGCTTGAAGATGGAATTCATCAAACCTTGAAATGTGGAAGGCACATTTGTAAGGCCAAAAGGCATAACCAAAAACTCATACTGGCCTTCATGAGTTCAGAAAGTGTTTTTTGGAATGCCATTTTTATTCATTCTGATTTGATGATAGCTTGAGCAAAGATCCAACTTGGTGAATTAAATTGCCCCATGTAATTCATCTAACAATCCATCAATAACTTGAATGGGGAATTTATATTTAATAGTGAGCTTGTTAAGCTCTCTATAATATACACACATATGCCATGAGACATCTTTTTTGTGAACCAATATTACTGGAGAAGATTAAGAACTTTGGCTAGGTTGAATTATTCCAGCCTCTAACATTTCTGCGACCATATGCTCAATTTCACTTTTCTGGGCATAGGGATATATGTAAGGCATGATATTGGGTTGAACACTTCCTGGAATCAAGTGAATAACATGATCATGTTTTGGAGTATTTGGGAGACATGTGGGAATATTATCAAATACCTTTGAATGATTGCCGAGGACCTACTATAGATTTGGAGAGATGGACAATTTAGGTGTTTGAACATCTAGTGGGAAAAATTGTGCAATTACACCCCATTGTTCCTTTCACAAAATATTGGTCATGCCATCTGTGAAGAACCTGCAACAATTAATTAATGAAAATACACGAGATTGCGGAAATAACAGAACTCAGAATCGCTTTTATTGATCGTAGGCCACTTCAAGGGGGCAACCTCCTTTGAGAAAGCTCAATACAAATAACTTCACGGTACCTTCATTGGACTCAACACACACTTATATACTAAGTCTATGCCAAATACTATGGGTCCATACCATGGGACATATAATACTATGGGATGACTTACAAAGCATATGCGTCCAATACTATGGTTCAATACCATGAGCTAATACAAACTATGGATCAACAATTACTACAGGACGACTTACAAAGCATATGCGTCCAACAACAATATACTAATAAAGTAAAGAGAAGGGTTGACATAGGTTCCTAACATCCCCTCTCCCTTAGAAAAAGATTTGTCCTCAAAGCTTTAGATGTGGAAATTGATGCGGAATTTGAAGGAGTGGTTCCCACGTAGTATCCTCGGGTTGCATTCCGTGCCACTGAATTAATGCCTCTGTGACAGAGTGAGAGAGAAGCTAACGCCTTTTGAGTTTCAGGGAGGCTTGTTTGGAAGGATGTAGACGAAGAAGAACCATATAAACTGTGTGAAAATGGCGCTTTGAATGGTGCTGATCGGCGTGGTGTTTCAGTCGAATTCTTGCCATGTGAAGATTTTCCTACAGAATGAGAAGAATCTGATTGCGGCGCTCTGAATGGTGCTGATCGGCATGGTGTTTCAGTCGAATTATTTCCATGTGAAGATTGTCCTACAGAATGAGAAGAATCTGATCGTGGTTTCGAAGAACTGAGTCAGTTGCCTGAATTGGGGAACTGTTGAGGGTGTATGGAAGAAGAACTAACGGTGCTTGTCCATAGATTGCTTCATATGGTGTCATTTTAGATGTGGTATTGTACCGCCAGAGCGCCTCTCACTCTATATCCCTCTTCCACCCCCTCATTCTCCCTCTCATGGTCTCTATGCCATTTACAAGATGTAACATGTGTAGTAGCAAGCATTTGTGATAATATGCAATCTCTTAACTGCAGAGGCCCTTTGATTATCTTCCATTCTTATTGTTTCACATCAAAATACACTACATTGTAACTCTCCACAACAAGTACTTCATCTAGCTAGTAAAATTTTCCATTTGAATATACCCCCCCTTCAGGACGAACCATGTTGTCCATGGTTGTCTCTAACTAATTCGATTTGTTCATCTTGGAATCATAAATCTCCACCTAGATATCATTATGTTATGTAGAATCCATTCTTATTCCGATCATGCTAGCAATAAGTGCATTGTATATCTCAAATCCCATGTTCTCTGCTCTAGAATTCCTTCCCATGATGATAGTACGACATTCTCTCTCTCTCTCAATATATACTTCATCATTTGATGCATGCCCTTGTGCTTTGGATGCGTAGACCACCATAGTGCATATTTGTTATAACACATATATGTTATGGAGGCCTAAGCATCCATTGCACAAATAAATCCTTCAAAAAATTCAAAGCATTTGCTATGAATTCCATAGTGCATATGTGTTATAATGCATATATGTTAAAAAATATATGCATTATGGAAGTCATAGCACGAATGATTTATATCTTTCAAATCATTTATTTGTGCTAGATGCATAGACATGCATTATGTATATGCATTATTATGCCTATGTGTTATAACGCATATGCCTTATGTGCATCTATGCCTCCATAGCGCAAATGAATCTCTCTTTCTCTCTGTCCCTCCCTCCCTAACTCTTTTGTTATCTTTTCCACACTCCCTATCTCTCCCTCCTCCACTCACTTGTGCTCTCTATTTCCAACAACCACTCCCTTGCTACCCCCTCCCCTTATTTCACTACCTCTATCACTCTTTTTCCCACCCTCCATCCTTATCAATCTATCTCCTTCCATTCTCTCTCTCTCTCTCTCTCTCACTATCTCTTCCCCCTTTTATCACTCTCTCTATAAATTTATCTCTCTCTCCCCTCCTCCTCTCTCTCTTAATAAATTTCTCTATCATTATATCTCTCTTCCCTCCCTTTCTACCCCTCCCCTTCTTTCGCTACCTCACTCATTATTGTTCCCACCCTCCTTCCTTATCCAATTGTAAGGTTCCCTCCTGCTCCTCTCTCTCTCAATCAATCTATATCTCTCTCACCATCTCTCTTCCATTCTATCTCTCTCTATCTCTCAATCAATTTATCTATTACTATCTCTATCTTTCCCCTCTCTCTCCCTCTCTCTATAACTCTCCCCCACTCTCTCTCACTATATATCTCCCCTTCTATCTCTATATATCCCCTGTCTCTCTCAATCAGTCACTCTATCATTATCTATCTCCCCCTCTGTCACTCTCTAACTCTCTCTCTCTGTCAACTTAAATCTCTCTCCCCCTTCTACACTCTCTCTCCCTCCCCCTTGCTCTCTCTCAATATTTTCCCATCCCTTCCACACTCCCTCTCTCTCTCAATCAATCTCTCTCTCTATCACTATCTCTTCCCCCCCTCTCTCTAACTCTTTGCTCATCCTTTCCACACTCCCTCTCTCTCCCTCTTTCTCTAATTTTTTCTCTCTCTCTCTCCCAAAACCACTCCCTTGATACCCCCCTTCTTTTGATACCCCTCTTTCTCTCTTTCCCACCCACCCTCCTTAACCATCTGTCTCCTTCCCTCCTCCTACTCCTCCTCCTCTCTCTCTCTCTCTCCTTGAATCTCCCCCCTACTATCTATCTCTCTCACTATCTCTCTCCCATTCTAAATCTATATTCCCTCTCTCTCTCAATAACTCTCTCTATATGTTATGGCAACCAAAAAAAATATTTCTTGACCATGTGGTAGGTTTTTAAGAAGCTTGAGTTCCCTCCTACCAGTGAGGTGTGGAATTCCAAAAGTACCTTTTGCGCTAGTTGGGAACTCTTGCAAAGATATAAGCAATCCTTATACCATAGCAAGTCATATTTCCACATAAATGTATTAGAGTCACTGGGATCTTGCTGCAACTTTTGAATGAATGTCCATATTTCTTCATTGTTCTTCCATCCATCCCTTGCTTCGGTTATCCAATATGGTTGGATGATGGAGATAGCATAGAGAAGTGTTTCAACATCCCCATGTTTCCTAGAGAGTGCATCTGCCACAAAATTTTTCTTCCCCTTTTTGTAGATGATTTCAAATTCATATCCCAACATATTTGTTACCCACTTTTGTTGCTCTTCTGAAGATAGCCTTTGTTCCAAGAAATATTTAAGGCTATCATGATCAGTTTTAACCTTGAAATGTTTTCCTATGAGGTAGGCATACCATTGCTTTAAGGCATGTAGAATTGCTAGCATTTCGTTCTCATCATTTGGTTTTTGTAGATTCTCCCCCTTAATTGGTCATGTTTCAAAGTCAAGGGGCCTTTCATATTGCATTAAAACAACACCAACGCTATTCCATGACGTATCGCATTCCACGATGAAGGTTTTTTTGAAATTGGGTGTAGCCAAGATTGGATCTCTGTACATGGCCTCTTTGAGTTCTTCAAAGGCCTTAGTTGCATCTGGAGTCCATGAAAATGCATCCTTTTTCATTAATGTTGTTAAGGGTGTTGCTATTATCCCATAATTCTTAAAAAACTTACGATAATATCCTGTCAACCCGAGAAATCCCCTAAGGTGTTTTAGTATTGTAGGAATCTTCCATTCTTAGATTGCTTTAATTTTTTTAGGGTCTACCTGAACACCTTCATGAGAGATGATATGACCTAGATATTCCACCTCATGTACTCCAAAGAAACATTTGGAGGGTTTTGCATATAATTGTTGTTCCTCCAATAGTGTGAGCACCTTATCAACATGTTGAACATGGGCCTCCTAAGATTTACTGTAGATCAATATATCATCAAAGAATACTAACACAATTTTTCGAAGAAAGGGCTTGAAGATGGAATTCATCAAACCTTGAAATGTGGAAGGCACATTTGTAAGGCCAAAAGGCATAACCAAAAACTCATAATGGCCTTCATGAGTTCAGAAAGTGTTTTTTGGAATGCCATTTTTATTCATTCTGATTTGATGATAGCTTGAGCAAAGATCCAACTTGGTGAATTAAATTGCCCCATGTAATTCATCTAACAATCCATCAATAACTTGAATGGGGAATTTATATTTAATAGTGAGATTGTTAAGCTCTCTATAATCTACACACATATGCCATGAGACATCTTTTTTGTGAACCAATATTACCGGAGAAGATTAAGAACTTTGGCTAGGTTGAATTATTCCAGCCTCTAACATTTCTGCGACCATATGCTCAATTTCAATTTTCTGGGCATAGGGATATATGTAAGGCATGATATTGGGTTGAACACTTCCTGGAATCAAGTGAATAACATGATCATGTTCTGGAGTATTTGGGAGACATGTGGGAATATTATCAAATACCTTTGAATGATTGCCGAGGACCTACTATAGATTTGGAGAGATGGACAATTTAGGTGTTTGAACATCTAGTGGGACAAATTGTGCAATTACACCCCATTGTTCCTTTCACAAAATATTGGTCATGCCATCTGTGAAGAACCTGCAACAATTAATTAATGAAAATACACGAGATTGAAGAAATAACAGAACTCAGAATCGCTTTTATTGATCGTAGGCCACTTCAAGGGGGCAACCTCCTTTGAGCAAGCTCAATAAAAATAACTTCACGGTACCTTCATTGGACTCAACACACACTTATATACTAAGTTTATGCCCAATACTATGGGTCAATACCATGGGACATATAATACTATGGGATGACTTACAAAGCATATGCGTCCAATACTATGGTTCAATACCATGAGCTAATACAAACTATGGATCAACAATTACTACAGGACGACTTACAAAGCATATGCGTCCAACAACAATATACTAATAAAGTAAAGAGAAGGGTTGACACAGGTTCCTAACATCCCCTCTCCCTTAGAAAAATATTTGTCCTCAAAGCTTTAGATGTGGAAATTGATGCAGAATTTGAAGGAGTGGTTCCCTTGTAGTATCCTCGGGTTGCATTTCGTGCCACTGAATTAATGCCTCTGTGATAGAGTGAGAGAGAAGCTAACGCCTTTTGAGTTTCAGGGAGGCTTGTTTGGAAGGATGTAGACGAAGAAGAACCATATCAATTGCGTGAAAATGGCGCTCTGAATGGTGCTGATCGGCATGGTGTTTCAGTCGAATTCTTGCCATGTGAAGATTTTCCTACAGAATGAGAAGAATCTGATCGCGGCGCTCTGAATGGTGCTGATCGACATGGTGTTTCAGTCGAATTCTTTCCATGTGAAGATTGTCCTACAGAATGAGATGAATCTGATCATGGTTTCGAAGAACCGAGTCAGTTGCCTGAATTGGGGAACTGTTGAGGGTGTATGGAAGAAGAACTGGTGGTGCCTGTCCATAGATTGCTTCATATGGTGTCATTTTAGATGTGGTATTGTACCTACACAGAAATAGCTGTCCAAATTTGTGTAGGGATGAACAAGGGTTCAAGCAGTCCCAAAAGGAGTGTCGTTTCACCCATGTTGACTTGGTAAGTATCACAGTCAGCTACCAACTGTTGAATTGTCATTTTCAGTCCTTGCCAAAAGAAGTTACATTGTTCTCGGTCATACATTGTGAGGAACCCAGAGTGCCCTGCCAATGGAGAAGCATGGAGTTCATAGAAAGGATAACCCTGTTGATCAGATTGCAACCAATTTGGAACAAGAAGAGAAATAGCTGGAAGAGAATCTGGGTCATCAAGTGTGCGAGAAGGAGCATCAGCCACCAGATTGTCCTTACCCTTCTTGTAAGTGATTGCATAGGAAGAACCCATGAGTTGGATAGCCCATTTCAGGTGTGTTGGGGAGGAGACTCATTGTTCTAGGAAATTTTCCAGACACTGGAGATCAGTCTTGATGCAGAAATAATTCCCTAATAGGGATGGCTGCCACTTCTGTACTACATGTAAAATAGCCATCAGTTCCTTCTGAGATGGAGATGCAGCTAAATTCTTACAGGAAAGGTCTCTTGAAGGCGACAAGCCCACAGGTTCAACAAAGACACCTGCATATCTATCCAAGGAAGTAGTGGGGACTGTTGATGGGTGCATCTGAATGGAGTGGAGCTGAGCGATGACACCATGTGAATTATTCTTAAGGATCTTTTCCAGGTGATGTGAACTGATGATGTGGAGAGACCCTGGTTGTAAGCCCGTAAATTTGTGTTGTTTCCCATTGATTGAAAACTGCATCCAAATTTCAGCAAAATCCCATAAGATGGGGCCAAGAGTGCGTAACCATTGAACGCCCAAAACCACATCACATCTGCCTAAGGACAAGGTAAACATGTCAGAGCACAGGGTATAATCTTCCAGAGAGATATGCACATTGTGACACTTCCCCTTGCAAGGTAAGGTGCCCTCATTGGAAACCATGACTTCAAAGTTGGAGCAAGGATGGACAAAACAATCAACATGTTTGGCGATTTGAAGGTCAATGAAGTTATGAGTGCTACCAGAATCAATGAGTATTGTAAGAGGAAGCTTCCATAAGTAACCCCTAACCCGCTTTGTTTGTGGGGTGGTCACACCAGTTACAACATGGAGATATATCTCTGGTGGGTTGTCCTGAGATGGGGGGTCAATAGACGAGTGCTGAATGTCGACCTAATCATCTATTGTATCTAGAGCTTCTTCACCAAGTTCAGAGGAAGGCAGAGAATCCACATCCAAGAGGTAGAGCTTTTTATCAACACATCTATGTCCCCGAGTGAATTTCTCATTACAATTATAACAAATCCCTTTTTCTCTACTTGCCTGCATCTCTATTTCAGACAAATGCTTGATAGGAGTTGGTCGAGGAGCTGGCGGGATGGGAGGTCGTTGAGAACCCATATTTTGAAACGGAACAAAAGTGGGTTTGGAGTGCTATTGGGATGCAATCTTGTCTTCTGTCAACTTAGCCAACCCCAGGGCTTCCATCATTGTGTTGGGACATAACATTTTAATCTCTGAGCAGATTTCATCCTTAAGACCACTGATAAAACAACTCCTGTAGAATTCATCAGACAATCCTTCTGTGTGATTGGCTAGTTTCTCAAATTTTGTATGATACTCTCTCATAGTTCCAATTTGGCAAAGTTTAGTGAGGGCTCCTCTGAAGTCATCAAAAGCACTAGGACCAAATTGTCGCAAAAGGAGCTGGCAAAAATCTAACCATTTTGGCTCTTCATGAGCCTTGATGTACCAATGGTACCATTGAAGAGATTCATGTTTCAAATGAAAGGATGCAAGTGGAACTTTGTTTACATCAAAAGTATTATGCAGACTGAAATACTGTTCTGCACGATAGATCTAGCCAGTCGAATCAGTACCATTGAAGGGAGGAAAATCAAGATTCGGACCACTGACATTGCTGGAAGAAGAGAACCCATTGTCTGATGAAGACTCAGACTCTCGTTTGTTGTTCATGTCTGAATGCTCAAGATGGAGGCCGAGAAAGTTTTCATCTAGATCCTGGAGTTTGGCTTGGATGACTACAAGTGCTTCATCCATGGTTTTTGCTCCTGTGTGGGTGACAACCATAACTAGGAGTTTTTTTTTTTTTGAATGGGTAGAAAAACACAAACATAAGCTTATTTAGAAAAGAGAGATTTGGCTTTGGGAAAAACTCGAATGGGTAATTGGGGTTTGACTAGGTTTTGGACATTGTTGAAGGGATAGGGAAGCAGAAAATGAGGATTTCAGAAGTGGGGTGACAGAATGGGAAAATTTTTCAGAGAGGGACAAAGAAGCAGAAATAGGGAATGAACACAGTGGCAAATTTTGAAGGCGATTGGGTGAAAATTAAAGAAGTTATGGCAAAATAGACAAATGTGGGATTTCTGGCTTTGGGAAGTGGAATTTGGGATAGGGTCCTTAGGAATGAAAGATGTAGAATGGGATTACAGGGGTGTCAGGGAAGTTTCAAGGGAAACAGAGTGAAAACAAGGGAGATATGGAAAAAAATAGAATTTTATACTCCTTTTTATTTATTTATTTATTTTATTTTTCAGAATGGATTTGCTACGTCGTAGAAGGGATCGAAAACAGATGGATCTACAATGGAGTGGAATGTATCAACAACAGATGGATTTGAAACAACACAAAAGGGATCGAAAACAGATACATCTGAAGCAACGCGGAAGGGATCGACAACAGATAGATCTGAAACGACGTGGAAGTGATTGAAAATAGTTTTGGACAGAGGAAATATGCGATTTATCAGCTGCAAATAGTTATGGACCCCGTATGCTCGGATTCCTAACGGTTTAGGGGATTCGTTCGGCCTCCAATGTTGTCTGACGGATTACGTATTGGGGCAGTACCCCTCACTCCACGGCTCAGGTAAAACTGATAACCGCTTTGCCACAAATGACAGCTCTTGGTTTACCTCACGGGTGGGAACTAGTCAATGAGGTAGGGGTCATTGCTCTTTTCCCTGGTAGGTCCTCTCAATGGGACAAATAATTTGGGGTTCCTGTGGTACTCCTCACAATGAGTTTTAGGGATTATTCCTAAGTACTTCCCACAATTAAGCGGATAGGGATTATTCCCAGATCTGAACCTGCAACAGATGCGAAAAAAAAATTGGTAGAAATTTCACCCAACGAGCCCAAGAAAGTGCTCTGATACTAGATGTGAAGAACCTGCAACAATTAATTAATGAAAATACACGATATAACAGAAATAACAGAACTCAGAATCGCTTTTATTGATCACAGTCCACTTCGAGGGGGCAACCTCCTTTGAGCAAGCTCAATACAAATAACTTCACGGTACCTTCATTGGACTCAACACACACTTATATACTAAGTCTATGCCCAATACTATGGGTCAATACCATGGGACATATAATACTATTGGACGAATTACAAACATATGCGTCCAATACTATGGGTCAATACCATGGGCTAATACAAACTATGGATCAACAATTACTACGAGATGACTTACAAAGCATATGCGTCCAACAACAATATACTAACAAAGTAAAGGGAAGGGTTGATACAGGTTCCTAACACCATCAGAGTTGTGTTGATGCCCAAAAAATATCAGCATCGATAGTAGGGATTCTCCCTAATGAATAATCCCAATTAGACTACTCACTGTTTGGAATGGGGAATTCGTCCGGTTAATGGTCCGACTACCGTTTGTGTGATTTTTTTGTTTGGTTTTACTGGTTGCGGCCTAGCCCACTGTTTATGTAATTTTTTAGTTTTTAAAGGTATGCAGATGCAAGTGCTTACTAACTAAATGCATATAATTGACAGGTAGAAACCACACTAGCGATGCGCATGTTCTTACCTCCTGTCTTACCGCTCCTACCTTATCAATTCTACTCCTATTGTAAATTAATCTAACCTATCCCTATAGGGAGAAAATTTGATGTAAGTGTAATAAGTTGAAATGTTCAGATAAACCTAACAGATAGCCATTAAGATAAATATTCACATTTACAACAGAAATGATCAAAGATAGAGTTGATATTAATTAAAGCAGTTTATTACTCTGTTACACATGAAAATTTGCATGAAATAAAGAAAACATTCACCATCATTGAAATAGTTCAATAGAATTAGAAATATCTCACAGTATGATATAAGCAGAAAAGAAATAATTATGTTCCATCAATCACACGTTCCAGGAATACACCAGTGCAAGATTTTCCCCAGGGAACAAGTCTTTTCTCATTAGCAAGGAAATAGTTCTTTTACAAAATGCCTCCAACATCTAATTCAACAACAAAAAGTCCCTTAGCCAGTATCTATCTTCTAAATTTATATTACACAAGTTTTTTCATCACATGACTGTTCGTTTCAACTCCTCTAACCTTTAGGATACCCCAAATTTGTCCTCTAGTGTCTGCACAAAAAAAATACAATTAATTACAATTTAGAAATTAATTTCCAACTAGCCTCTCTATACTAAAGAGATAATTTGCCCACACGTTAGTCTCTTCAAAAATAATATTACATGGTACAGGTTCTAAAACTTTTAAATATATTTCATGATATGATAGCTCCGTCTCTATGCTTTTCACTCCTTCTGTTGCTGCCTTGTAGCTGTCCTCCAAGAAATAAGCGTGTATGGATGCCTTCCCTATATATCGATGGATCTCTTCTTCATTCAACATGTTTATTGTTCTAATATACTCCATCTCATCCCTCAACCCATTCTGCAACTCCGTTAGGCATTGATTTTTCAGAGGAAGCTCGTTCATATATGTGGCCATGACGAGATGACATTTTTCATGAATCTACTGAATCCTCTTGTAGAATCTTACACATTTCTTAATAGATTTATGGGATTCAACATTTATTCTCCTACCATCTTTTATGCAAAACTCAAGGAGTGCCATGTCTAAATTACGGTTTGCAGTTGTCTTCTGGGGTAAGTGACCAGGGAACTCTGTTTTTCCTTCTTTCCACGCCATCTGCCTCTTAATATTATTTGCAGTGTTAAACAATCTTTGTCTGATCATCAGTGATTCTGCAGCAATCGCATTCATCCTCGCTATTAGTTGTTTCATTTTGTATATTTCTTCAGTCAGCAATTCCTGCGAGTGATATATCCTCTCCTGAATTTTACATGCCTATTCATGGAAAGGAGCCATGTCTTGTTTCCTATTATTTTTCAGCTCCACCTATTCTAACAGAGACTTCTTCTCCTTAACCAGCTCCTCTATCCGAATTTTCAATTCTTCCATCTACTGATTCATTGTTGACTCTTTTGTCTCCAGTTTGCTTATGCGAGCATCAAAATCGCTTCTTTAACCCTCCATGATCATTAGATGTCCAATTAATGCTTCCTTTTCAGTGTCTAGATTTTGATAGTCAATCATTAATCTATCCCTTTCATCCTCCATAGCATCGTGCTTCCTTTTCAACTCTATCCCCTCTCCTTGCGCTTTTACTAAGTTATCTTTTAACTTCAACATTCTTTCCTTGTTGCGCTCAATGTCGTTCAACAACTTATCGACGTTATCTGCACTTGCTTGTTCAAATGCTATGCTTACTGATGCTGTGAAATTATGGTCTTTGTGAGTGCCCTCCACGATAGTGCTTTCTTGGACAGTGACTATATTAGGCTTGGCGTCCATCTCCAATCTCTTCTTCGACCTTCTTGTGATGGTTTTCCTCCTTGAATAAAAAATTATTGTGTCCAATTTGGCCACTGTGTGTTTTTTGGACGAGGTAAAATGTGTGAGCCCCAGCTCTACGAATGGTAGGTGTCCCCCGGTAAGCATGACTTCTGACCCTTCTGGTGTGTCTATTTCCATGTCTTGTGTGCCTATGTCTTCATCCTGAGTTTCTCCTGTTTCCACAGCTTTCTTGGACTTCTCCTCTTCTTCCTTCTTATTTTGTTGTTCAGCTGATTCCCTTTCTTCTTTTTCTCTTCTTTCTACTTCTTCTTGTCTTTTAAATTCCTCATCTCTCTTTGCTTTATCTACCACTTCTTTCTGTATCCTCTCTGCTTCTTCCACCAACTGTTGTTCTGTTGTTGTTGCTTGTATCATTTCAGCTTCTTCTTTCAGCTTCTGTAATTCTACTTCTTTTGCAGCACTGGAAGTATGACTAGGGCCAGTGCCACTTTTATGAACAAATCGTTTGTTGAGCTCAGTCATGTTACTTGCCCTTCAGTACACCTCCTCATCCTTCACGAAGTGATCCGCGTATTCAAAATGGACTTTGCATGACGTATAATGTTCGACGAGCTTCTTCTAGCTGTTGTTTCTTAAGAAACTCTTCTCCCCAAAATGGAATGCTTCCAAATCCTTTATGGAAGCTTTAGCACCTTTAACCTTGGGAAATTTGTAGGCCCCAATACAAAAGGGTAATGGTGGGTAGGAGTCCTTCTTATGTTCATGCAAAAAACTGCCAACCCCATTCACAAAAACCTTCCTCACGACCTCCTTGTGTACTACAAAGTCAGTTGCATACTGAGGCATTAGGGATGGAGCTCTGCAACCCCCATATATTCTGATATAGGTTCCTTCAGGAGAGAAACAATAATCTCCATACTCATTAATAACTGCCATAGCATTGTCGGATAGGCAATTTGGTTCTTCATTGAATATTAAGCAATACAAGGGCATGACAAATTCTTCACAAATTAGCTTGTAGTAGCTCACATATTTGTGAGCCTAGGTGATCTGATAGGCCACATGGAGGGGAGACTCAGCCCGGTTCCAGATACATCCCAATTTAGGGAATGGGTTCCTGATCAATATACAATCCATGAGATACGAGGACATGAAGAATTCCTCCTTCTTCTATAGCATTCCTCCCTAAGCTACGGCTATGGTCGACCCCAAGCCGTCTGAAATAATATCTTCGCAATTAAAAACCATGCTATATGATATATCAGGGGCACCCAGTTAAGATTGTATATGTTTCCATTGGCTCTACCAAATATTCTGCTCAGCATCAGAACTATGATTCTGAATGGGGTTCTTAAGCTCTAACTGTCATATTCCCCACTTGGTTTCAAAATTAGTTTCTTCTCGGGGATGATCATCTTCTTGGCATACTCGAAGTGATCTATGTTTACTCCCCTGATCGAGTCTTTGGTCATCATGAACTTGGGTGGTGGAAATTTATACGTCGTATTTATGTGACCAGGTTGGAAAGACGCAAACTCCTCTCCTTTTGTGTTTGAGATGATCCTTGTATCAACATCCATGTAAGGCAGGATCCATCCGATGAATTCAAAGCAAGGAAAACGTTCTGGGCGTGTGGCTGCTTGGTGAAGGCCCGTTTCTTGATGTTTTGTATACCATCATCTACTCTATGGATGCCTTAGGTACATTCTGATTCCCAATAATATGGTATAGTTCACCCCATTTGTATTATGGGGTGATTTCTGTTGTAGCTTTGGTGTCTTCGAACATAGTTTCTATTGGATCGTCAGCTTCTACTTCTATGGCCGAATTTGATTCGGATGTATTGGAATTCCTTTTGGCACTCCTTATTTGCATTTCCAACTCCTAATGAAACATTGAATCATAGTGTAAGCAAGTCTAAATTTCAAATAAATGGCAGTAAGAAACATATAAAACATCCCTTATTAATATTGTTCATGAAAAAACAAGGTTAAGAAATTATTACTTCCATGATGTTGAATGTCTTCTTAGTTATGTTGGCTATGTCTTAATAAAGTACACTAGTGTGTGATATCCAATATGTACTGAAATTTTCTATGAAAACAATCTAAAAGAGGTTCACCACAACCATTTAAAAAAAATATCACAATGTTTCGTTGTATCCCATTATGTTTAGAGGTGAAAATTTGCAAAATTCGGGGTTCTAGCTCTTCAAAGATTGTAAAGTTTACAGGATGTGATTCACTCAACCAAATCTTGTGAAAACAAACCAATCTGATAGGTTTATGACCACTCCTTGATCGCCAAAAATTTCTAAAATATAACCAAATTGGTAGAACCGTGTCCATCAAAGGTCAAGTTGGAAAAGCAATGAGGGCTGTTTATTTTGTCTGGCAAACCTAGCCTAACGGGTATGATCACTGAGTAAACACAGTGGCTTCAATGGATAATTCAGGGCAGGGTTCATGGCTATGTGATTAAACCCAAATCGGGTATGCCTATTGCCATGCTCAATGTACTAGGGTGTTTTTACCAAAGAAACCATCAACCTAGCGTAACTATCCCACCCCCTTCTTTGCATTGTGGATAGGAAATCGCATACAGGGGATGTGAACAACGGAAAGGGGCCGGATAGTAAACCTGGCGTGAGGCATTCGATCGGTCAGGAAAAACGTGAGGGAACTAGACAAACTACCGACCACTCCATGCCCCATTGGTCAAGAACAAAATGTTGGCTTGAGGGTTTCACTCTTCTCAAAAATATATAAATGGAAAAAAAATCGTCAACAAAAAAATGCCAAGCACGTTTTACATATGAGAAAATGCCAAAAGAAAAACTTCATTTCGAATAATGGGGCACGAGGGTACATAAAATTCCTACATGTCAGTCGCAGGCTCATCGTAAAAACAACTTCAACGGTGATTGGTCGTCCGACAACTGGTGGAAGCGGCTTCGCATAAACATAAAACTCAAACGGATTTTGCGAAATGTTTTAAACTTATTTTTTTACCCTCTATATAACAATTGGAAAAACTTTAGCATTTAATGCAAATGGATCAAAGTTGGTGGGGTCCATTAACTCGTCGGGCCGTTTCAGCGTGAAAAATTGCAACATAAAAGTTTTGTCGCCGGCTTGTTTTGGCGTGAATCGTGTTTTCGTATCGACATGCATCGATGATACTAGCCATTTCACGCCTGCTTCTATTTCGGTGTCGTTTGGCCTTTTACGCCGAAATAGATCAGTGCCCTTTTCAAACTTCGCCGAAACGTTTTGGCTCAACTAGCTCATGTTCGTCGATCTTTACCTTTTTCGCTGGATCTTCCTTATCGCCAACGATATGCTTCGGCCTCACTTCTTTATGTGTGGCAAAATGCGTCAGAGATATTTTCAAACTAGCGCCGACATGTTCTTTCACTGAGGCATCGTCGACTTTTTTCATGTTTCACGCCAAAATGCATCGGCGCAACTCAACAAATTACTTTGACTCTCAAAACTCCGAAAAAATCTAAGTGTCCGATGACCATTTCGGCGATACTTGGCGAGTTACTTTGAAACTGGTTTCTTGCTAAACAAATTGATCGCAACCCCAACCGTTTCGGCATGAATTGGTGAGTCGCTTTGAAACAAATTTTTTCTAAGCAAAACACTCGCGACTCCGACCGTTTTGGTGCAACTTGGTGAGTTACTCCGACCGTTTCGATGAGAAAAGTTGAGTTGCACTTGGTCCAAAACTTGCCTTTTTCAATTTTTTTAAAGAAAAAAAACTAAGTGACAAACAGTAAACCCTCTAGGATGAACCAAACTCTAAGTAAACCAAAAAAATAGAAGGAGGGGCCCTACAATTTTAACAAAAATTTGGGGATATGGTTGCAGTAGCAACAATTGGAGACTCGCTGGTGAACACAGATCTCTGAACAATTCCTTTTTGAAAATCAGAAGTGCTTGTATGTTATTGATCCTAACTGTAAAACAATGCCTCCATCGATTTTTTCAAAATTTTAAATGGCCAAAGTTCTATACAGGGAGGTAGTCTTCCTTACATCATATTGGTCATTCATTTTGGGAGATATGGTAAACTGGACTAGATTTCTTGACCACTCTCTTGAGGCCAAAATATGGAGTTCATTTTTTAGTTCCATCTTTCGGTTGCCACTACATATAACTCCATAGGATCGTAACAAAATCAATCAGATGTATTCATTTATTCTTCATTCCCATGCTATAAGCATTTCATTAGATTCTTTCTTTAGACGAGTTGCATCGTCCGAGTCTTTCGTTAATATCCTTCTTCGATATTCAAGATTTGACAAGGGTTCTTCCATCCATAATGTCCTTTTGTGTGAGAGAGATTTATTTGTTTTTCATACTCACGGACGGAGAAGAGCCTTTTTGGGCTTTCCATATAGGCAATCTTCTTGATTGGATATATTTGTATTTCAAAACCATTTCTTTGATGGAGATGAAAATTCAGACTTTGACTCTTCCTTATAATCCTTTTGGATTTGAATTTGTAGCATGGGATCATTTTTATTGCCACACATCTGAAATACTTGCTTCCTTTCCATGGGTCTGTTATAGAAGGCTTCCTGAGATGGTTATTTATGTGTGAATGAATGGAGCCCCAAGATAGTAATTTGGAATTCGTGGGTCTTGGTTATTTGACAGGGTTCATAATGACTCAACATGATCATGAAGCAGGTTTCCCTTTCTAAAATTGGGCAATGATTAAAATCATAAATGGCAATGTTATACAAAAGAATTCCTTTTCTATAAACTAATTCTGATCCTCTGGCGATGACTATGAGATTGTTCAGATTCCTATATTTCCACACATCAAAATGTTAAGCTAGGGTTTATTCAAAGCAAACAAAAATCAAACAAAGAAAACCAAACAATAATCAAAGCAAAACTCAAACTAACTAATCTAGAAAATAAACAAACTTGAAACGCTAAGAGAAAACAAAATTTATTTATGTACAAAGGTGTTCCTAAATCTATGTGAAGTACTATTTAAGAGCTACGACATTGACATGGATATTTTCCTCCTCCCCTTGTAAATCTTGCAATTTATATGTTGTTGGCCCTAAATTTTCCACAATCTGATAAGGACCATGCCATAATTATTGAAATTTCGTATGTTTGCCCTTTTCTTCATGCGGGTGATCCCATTTCAGAACTAGGTCTCATACCTCAAAAGTTCTCTTACCAGAATTCCATTTATCAAACCAACCTTTTACAATATCTTGGTGGTGGTTGAACATATCCCTGGCCTTATGGTGCGATTCTTAGAGTTTTAGCAGAGTATTGATTCGTGATTGTAGAATTTCACTACTTGATCCTCGAGACGCTTGAGATAATTGCAGGGAAGGGAGGAGTATGTTTGGTGGAAGTATAGCCTCTTTCCCATAAACTAATGTATAAGGAGAAACCCCCAAAAAATATTTTGGAGTGACCCTATATTCCCATAAAGCATTTGGAAGAGATACATGCCAATTCCTCTGACTCTCAATAACTATTTTCTTTAATATACGAATGAGATTTTTATTCGTGAATAATGTAGTTTAATTCCTCTTTCACCAGCAAATGCAGTCAACTTAACACATGAGAAGTAAGTTTTGTTATAAAAAACTAGGGAAATTGGAACCCCAAACCTGGTTATGATGTTTTCCTGCAGAAATATGATGACTGCATCCTCGTTCACTTTACACAAAGGAGTAGCTTCCATCCATCATGTAACATAATCCGTATATGTGAGAATAAATCGGTGTTGAAGTGAGGAATTAGGATTGATCTCCCCGATAATGTCTAAGCCCCATTGCTTGAATGTTTCTGAGATGATAACTGGTTGTAATGGTACTGCTGCTTTCAGTAATCTACCAACATTCCTCTGACATACATCACATTTTCTTGCATAACCATGAGCATATTTGAAAAGAGTGGGCCAATAGTATCCGACTCTTAGTATTTGTGAGCAATAGTATCCCCATAATAATGCCCTCCGGTAGGGGCATCATGTAACTCCTTGACTACCTTATTCACATCTTCTTTCTCAAGACATCTAAGAAAAATTCCATCATAATTTTTTCTAAAGAGTAATCTATCTATTATCTGATAAGATGTGGATTTCAATTGGAGTGCCCTTCTCTTCTTGGAATTCCAATGTTCTGGCAAATACCATCATTCAAGTAGTGAATCAAATCTCTATACCAAGATTTCAGAGTAGTGAAAATGGAACATAATTCAATCGAATTCATTTCAGCTTCATCTTCGTTAGTTTTGTTTTCAGTGAGTAACTTGGACAACCCTTGACCTTTAATGATAGTATTTAGTTTAAACTCGAAGTCATATTCCTGTAATGCAGTCACCCGATTTCCTCTTCTTTCTCCCAACTCCTTTTGCACAAATAAGGATCTGACAACTGGATGAGGTATTATAACTTTCGTTATGTTCTTCAAAATATAAGTCCTTAACTACTTTACTTGAATACAACGTATGCTTGTTTATCCACAACTGGGTAGTTCAGTTCAGCTCCTTGTAACCCAGTACTCATGAAAGAGATTGGATATTCATCCCCTAGTTCTCCTTTCTGTGTGAGCATTGCTGCGAGAGAATTGTTTGAAGCAAAGGTATATATGATAAAATCCTTTTAAAAATATGGTCTTCTTAAGGAAGGTGCATGACCTATAGCATTCTTGATATCCCTGAATGCATCCTTCTCAAAATCAGTCCATTTGAACTGTACACTTTGCTTTACCATTTGTTGCAAAGGCTTCACAATCTGTGCAAAATCCGGTACAAACCTTTGAACAAAATTAATTGTTCCCATGAATTATTGCATAGTTTTTTTATTATGAGGCATGGGAATTTGAGGTATGGCCTGAATTCTCTCTAGATCTATCGATATTCCCTTCTTAGATATGTGTCCTAACAATTTTCCTTCGAGTAATGCGAAAATAATTTTCTTTGGATTCAGAGATATACCATATTTTCTGCAACGATAAAAAATCTGCTTCAAATGAAAAACATGGTCTTCTCGTTTATTAGAAAAAACTGTTACATAATCTAAATATATGACGACGTAGTGGCCGACTAAACCTCAGATTGCGATATCCATGGCCCTTTGAAATGTGGCTCCAGCATTCATAAGGCAAAAAGGAATTCTGCTATATGTGAATGTTCCCCATTTCGTGAGAAATGTTGTCTTGAGTCGATCTTGATCAGCCACTAATACTTGATTATAGCCAGAAAATGCATCTAATAAGGAGAACAATTCCGAGCCTGATACCATCTGTAAAATTTGTTCCATTGGTGGCACAAGGTAGTTGTCTTTATCCGACGCTCTGTTCAAATTCCTAAAGTCGACACATAATCTTATTTCCCCTGATTTCTTCCTCACAGGGACCAAATTAGCCACCCATTCAGAGTGTCGAAGTTTGAAAATAATTTTAGCATCCAACAACTTCTTCAATTCCTTCTGTATCAATGGTTCAAGTGTAGGATGCATCTTTCTGAGTTGCTGCTGAAAAGGCTTTACTCCTTGTCTGATGGGTATCACATGTTGTATGATACGGGTGTCGTATGTCTTCAAATCTTCATAAGTCCAAGCAAAAATATCTTTGTATTGCTGAAACAAACTAATGAATTTGCATCTTTCTCCTCATGAACAACATTTTCCTAAATTGACGTATTTAGGTTCTACTTCTGTTCCTAGGTTTACCAACTCATACTGCATCGAGGATCTGTTTGTCTTGACATTTGCTGGTTTTCTGAACTTATTTTGTAAGTCAAACAATCCTTCAAGAGTCCTTACTCCTTTTATCATGAAATTTCCTTTACTCGTGTCCTTATTCTATAATTCCAACAGGTGTTCTTCTTCATCAATTATAGATTCCTTGAAATCATCTTAGTTCGTAAAAAAACTGATGATCTGTTCATCATCATCAAACACCCTCATATTTTTTATGTTGTCAGGTATCGATGGACTGAAAATTAATTCAATAGAACACTTGTTATTGGTTGGTACTAGTCAAGAAGAAGAAGTAGCTAGTAAATTAGTTGCAACATTCTGTAATCTAGGAATGGAGTTTATGTTAAAAGCATCAAACTTAAATATTAAATTCCAAACCTAAGATTGATACCCCTTCCGATGTAGAGATAAACAATGAACAATATCTCTTACCTGTCAAACAACTATTTATGATTCACCAAAAACTTTTAAATTTTTTACATTTAAATCAATGGCTCTTTTAAGACCTTGAACTAGAGCTTCATATTCAGTGGTGTTATTTGTGCATTGAAACTCTAGCCTACGAGAGAGAAATTGTTTATTTCCTTTAGGATCAACAAGAACACAACCGGCTCCTGATCCCTCTTGTGTTTTGGAACCATCAAAATATAAAATCCAAAATTTATTTTCTGATTTAAATACGTCAGTACTATCTCCTAAGTTAGTAACTAGCTCTACTATGTTACAATCAATGTCATTAGTTCGTGAGAATTGAAGGAGATCAGACTGTCTATCTGAATCATGACTAACATCTTTCGCTTGATAATTTCATAGCTTAATTTCTAAGAAATAATTCCCCAAAACTGAAGATGAAAAGTTTACAGGCTCATTCTTTTCTTCCAACTGAGTTACATTCTGTTTCATGTGAGGTTATCTCAATACTTTAATCTGATTTTTCCTATTCTAATATGGAAGCCACAAATGAGACCAGTTTGTTACAAAATAACCTTTTAATCTCGTAGACCAGTCCCTACTTAATATCAAACCATAAGATTCAGGTATGTCTACTACCATAGTATCAATAAACTGACACACCCTTGGGTCGGTAGATAATCTGATTAGTACATTTTCCATCTCCCCTATAACCTTAACAACATACCTGTCTAGTTGAATAATATGAGAAGGGGATGATGTTGGTTTCCCGTTAATCTTCTTAAAAATAGATAGTGGCATAACATTAGATGAATCTCCAAAATCTACCAAGAAATTGTGCACATTATGATTAAATATTTCAAAAGTTAAGAGGAAAGGAAGAGTTTGATATTTTGACTTACCACCAATACTCGCTTCGTTAACCTCAGTATTTGAATCCACTGTGTCTATTGTACTTCTTGGTTGTTGATCAAAATCTTCTAACAATATTTTCCTCGGTTGTGGGAGATCACATAATTCAAACAGAGATATGTTGGATTTGGTCTTCTTAATTTCCTTCACAATGTCATATCCCATGTTATGATCTCTAGTACCCTTTTCACCACTATCACATTTGTTAGCTATGGGATTCACTGTCTTATTTATCAATGGGTTTGTTTCTCTTGTAATTCCGGAATTAGATTTAGGATGTGATTGATTTATTCCGTTGTTCTTTTCTACATTATCCTTTGTTGTCTTCGCCTTGGGAAATATCATGCTTTGGTCCTCAACTGGTCCTTTGCTCCTAGTAGCATAATTTACAGATGCTACTTGAACTTCATCTACCTTTTCTTCTTTGTTTAACCCCAAAGTTCGTTCCCAATCCCATAATACCATTGTAGTTTCTTTGTTTTGATCTTCTTGTTCTTCCTGGTCTAACAATGGGTTCATCACCAGGGTCATTGAGTTAATCCATTGTGGACAAATTTTTTCAGAATGATGTTCATGATGGAACGTACAAAAATTATCCATACCTACCTCATTCAGGTTAAAAACATAAGAATTATTCAATGGTGGCTACAGTTGTGCATTTTCCTCCCTTTTCTTATAAAATGGTTTAAATGGTTTTGTTGATGAACTAGCACCCTTTTATTTCTCCAAATCCACTATCTTATTGGACAGTTTCTGGACCATTTTAACTACATTCCCCAATTCATTTGAAGGCACCTCTTTGGGTTTATTTAGTATCAAATGCTTCTTGCTAGCCGTTGGTTTTCCTTCCAGTTCCATTACATGTTTCATGATTCTGTCTAGATTAGCCTCTACTTTCTTGGCTTCTTCATAATTTTCTATCAAGGTGGTTTTTACAGCTCTCTTAACAAACATGGCTATGGGGGGAAGAAGTGTTGTAGTGTAGTATTATACCAAGGATTCTTCAGTAGGTTTAGTTGCAACACTGAAACTATTTAATATGATAGTAAATATTTGGTTCAATTCCTATATTTTTTCTTTCTTTTCCATCCTCATAGACAATAATTCTTTCATTAGTGTGGCGACAGTCTTTTGGTTTCCAAATTTGTTCAAGAAGACATTTTCAAAACTGTCCCATTCCGCTACAGAGTTTTCCTGTAAACTAAAATACCATGAAGATGCTCTAGGCTCAAAAGTGTAAGGAAACAATATGCAAACTACATCATCATGTTCAACATTTAAAAGATTCAAAGCCAAATAAAAAAATTTCAGGTGATCTTCAACGGAGATAACCTTTCTGGGATCAAATTTCGGTAATACTTTTTTTGGGTGCTTAGGTAAATCGTGTAAAGGTGCAGCCAGGTTGAGTGGCCCTCTGGCTCTCCACGCGGGTGTTTGGTTAACATTGTGAGCCATGATACGACTGGGAGAATGAGGCAGAGTGTGAGTTGGAGTGTGGGGTGGTGTATGAGGTACTGTGTGAGCCTGTGGGGACTCGGGTCCCAACTGATTAATGGGATCTGGGATTTCTTGTAATGACAAATCGACTAACTCTTCCAAATATTCCACAAGCATAGAATCCCTAGTGTGTGCAACCTGTCTCCTCAGATATTTCCTTCTGGGTAAGGCAGGAACTACGGTCAATCCACCAATTTTCCTCATGTAAGATCTTGTATGTCTCCGAAAATAGTCTATTTCCACATATGGGACAATGTATAAATGTTCAGTATTCTCAGTTTCAGAATCTAACTTTTCCTTATTGTCAACTTCAGAAACCAATTCTTTAGCTATGGTTGTATTCAATGGAGACCCAGAGAAATTTCCTCTCGAGAACAAACTTCCTCTGCCAGCCATGCACTGGCGGCCCTCCTTCTAGCGCCAAAACTGTTGATTCCCATAAAATATCAGCATCGACAGTAGGGATTCTCCCCAATGAATTATTCCAATTAGACTACTCACTGTTTGGTATGGGGAATCCACCCGGTTAATGGTTCGACTACCATAAGTGTGATTGTTTTGTTTGGTTTTACCGGTTGCGGCACGACCCACCATTTATGTAATTTTTTAATTTTTTAAGGTATGCATATGCAAGTGCTTAATAACTAAATGAATATAATTGACAAGTAGAAACCACACTAGCGATACGCAGGTTCTTACCTCCCGTCCTATCGCTCCTACCTTGTCAATTATCTACTCCTATTCTAAATTAATCTAACCTATCACCTATCCCTGCAAGGAGAAAATTTGATGTAAGACAAATAAGCTGAAATGTTCAGATAAACCTAACAGATATCCATTAAGATAAATATTCACATTTACATAAGAAATGATCAAAGATAGCTTTGATATTAATTAAAGCAATTTATTACTCTATTACACATGAACATTTGCTTGAAATAAAGAAACCATTCACCATCATTGAAATAGTTCAATAGAATTAGAAAGATCTCACAGTATGATATAAGCAGAAAATAAATAATTCTATTCCATCAATCGCACATTCCAGGAAAACACCAGTGCCAGCTTTTCCCCAACGAACAAGTCTTTTCTCATTAGCAAAGAAATAATTCTTTTACAAAATTCCTCTAGCATCTAATTCACCAGCAAAATGTCCCTTATCCAGTATCCATATCCTAAATTTAAATTACACAAGTTTTGTCATCACATGACTCTTGGTTTCAACTCCTCCAACCTTTAGGCTACCCCAAATTTGTCCTCTAGTGTTTGCACAAAAAAAATACAATTAATTACAATTTAGAAATTAATTTCCAGCTGGCATCTCTATACTAGAGAGATAATTGGCCCACACGTCAGCCTCTTCAAAAATAATATTACATTGTACAGGTTCTAAAATTTTTAAATATATTTCATGATATGATAACTCCATCTCTACGCTTTTCACTCCCTCTGTTGCTGCCTTGTAGCTGTCCTCCAAGAAATAAGCGTGTATGGATGTCTGCTCGATATATCGATTGATTTTTTCTTCATTCAGCACGTCTCTTGTTCTAATATACTCCATCTCATCCCTCAACCCATTCTGCAACTTTGTTAGGCGTTGATTTTTCGAAGGCAGCTCGTTCATATCTATGTCCATGATGAGATGACATTTTTCATGAATCTGCTGAATCCTCTTATAGAATCCTACACATTTCTCAATATATTTAGGGACATCAACATTTATTCTCCTTCCAGGTTTTCTGCAAAACTCAAGGAGTGTCATGTCTAAATTAAGGTCTGCAATTGTCTTATGGGGAAAGTGATTAGGGAACTCTGTTTTTTCTTCTCTCCATGCTATCTGCCTCTTAATATTATTTGTAGTGTTAAACAATCTTTGTCTGATCCTCAGTGATTCTGCAGCAATCACATTCATCCTTGATATTAGTTGTTTCATTTTGTATATTTCTTCTAGGCGTGTGGCTACTTGGTGAAGGCTAGATATATTGATGTTTTGGTATACCACCATCTCCTCGATGGATGCATCAGGTACATTCTGATTCCTGATAAGATGGTACAGTTCACCCATTTGTATTATGGGGTGATTCCTGTTGCAGCTTTGGTGTCTTCGAACATAGTTTCTACTGGAGTGTCAAATACTACTTCTACGTCCAAATATGATTCGGCTGTCTTGGAATTCCTTTTGGCACTGCTTCTTTTCATTTCCATCTCCTAATGAAACATTAAATCATAGTGTAAGCAAATCTAAATGTCAAAGAAATGGCAGTAATAAACATATAAAACATCCCTTATTAATATTGTTCATGAAAAAGCAAGGTTAAGAAATTATTACTTCCATGATGTTGAATGTATTCATAAATATGTTAGCCATGTCTCAATAAAGTACACCGGTGTGTGATAGCCAATATGTACTGAAAATTTCTACAAAAAAAATCTAAAAGAGGTTCACCACAACTTCACTCCCATATGTTGAAATATTGTAACTTCAAAGAATATTATATTTGTATATTATTTATTCCGGAGATGTTCCATACCTCCGATGTGATTATACTATAAATCCAGAGATGTTTATTCCTCCGAGTTGGGTGTGCTAACTAGGGTTATTAGACCCACCATGTGGGGGTCGGCCCAGTCAGTTATAATGGGGTATTTAACCTAATGGTTAAATACGAGCCTACATGTACTTGTGTAAAATACATATCAGAGTAGTGTATAAATAGAGGAGGTGTGTTCCTCATTTGATACACTCACACACTTGAGGATAGCGCACTTGTGGAGGAGAGGTCTGCTATTGTGGAGGAGGAGATCATGTCTCAGGGTTTCATCTTTGTATATTGCTGGTCATCTATATTGAGGAAGCTTTGCTGGGTTTTCTACCCCATGAGGGTTTCCCAGGATAAATCTTTGTCTCTTGTGTTTATGCTGTGCTTGTTGTTTCTTCAGTGATCCTGTGTATGCTATTATTGTGAAATGGAATGTAATGCTGCTATTTTCTGTCTTAGCATATTAAATCTTAACATGGTATCAGAGCTAACCTGAAGGAAGACAAGGTATGGCACTTACGACACTTGCTTTACTTACGATAATTTGAAGGTTAGGGTTTTACATAGCAAAAACCAGTCTTCGTGGAACTTTCGCTATAAATCCATTTCTGTGAAGGTTCAGGGTTTGAAAAGTTTACAGGTCGAAGATAAAATCCCCAGGTACCTTGTGTCCAAAGGGAACCCTCAGATTCGTTGTACTTTATGAGTTATGATCAGTACAAGTTAGGGTTTCTGCCTCTTCCAGATCTCAGTCAAAATCAGGTAACCTTGGAAAAAAGGTCATAACTTGGGCTAGAAAGCTCCAAATGAAATTTCGTAAAAAGTGACAGGTAGTACACAGAATATACTATCTCAGGAAACTTTTTCAGAGGCCGAAGATGAACCAGTGACACGTGGAACTCCGTACAAGTTAGCTCTCCTGTTTTATCCCATAAACAGGTCACGTTGCGACACTTGGCATAACTCTCTCTCAGAGAGTCCAATTGAGGTCAGACCTATCAAGATGGAAAGATAACAGGGCGAGCTATCTCAGGAAAAGTTTTCAGAGGCCGAAGTTCAAATAGTGACACGTGGCACGCCGTACAAGTTCGCTCTACTTTTTTATCCCATAAACAGGTCACGTTGCGACACTTGGCATAACTCTCTCTCAGAAAATCCAATTGAGGTCAGACCTATCAGGATGGAAAGATGACAGGTCAGGCTACTGCTGAAAAAGGGTTTCAGACCCTGTGGAGCAAAAATTTCAGAGTTATAGCAGAAACAATCAGGTGCATATTTCTGTCAAAACAGAATTATGTTTCGAGCACCTTTATTCATGGCTTCCGAAATTTAGGGTTTCAGAGAAAGTTAGAATTTTTGGAATCGGAGTCCACGGCTGAATGCTACTCAGGAAAATCGAAATTTAGAGACCAAGATCAAATTTTTTGGTTGGGTGGAATACCGGGCTCGATCAAACCCCAGTTCGAGATTTTGATCGGAAAGATGGAAAATTAGGGCTTCAGCAAAAGTTGGAATTTTTGAAGTCTGTAACCACGGCTGGAAACTCCTAAGAAAAATAAGAGTTTAGAGCCTTGGATCGAACCTTTTGTTTGGGCAGAAGGGTGGGCTTCATCAAACCCTAGTTCGGGATCCTGTCCAGAAGATCCAGAAGTTTCAAAGGCAATTTTGAGGGGTCAAATTTTGGAAATTCCAAAATTGAAGTATGCTAGTTTGATCAGCTCAGCAAGACATATTCTTTCATCCATTCAGAAGTGTGAAAGTCAAAGATTGAATTTTTAGGGTTTCTCTAGAAAACCCTAATCAAGCTCCAGATCAAGTTTCAGGGGGAGTTGAGGCTAAGGCCTTACATAAGAAGACTACAAGAAGTCTCGACAGGTATGACTTAAGGAGGTTCAGGTATGTCTTGAAATCTGATTCTTGATTAAGTTCATAATGTGTTTTGTCTTCATGTTATTTATTAGTACAATCTTGATTAATGTTAGAATTGTCTTATCACCCTAGTAAGAGTATGAATGCATGTGAATGATCGAAGACATTCATTGATTAGGGCTATATGATTGTACTAATGCATTATGGTGTTGTGTGAGGTTGATGTTGTCTGCTAACAAGATACAGGTACATCACAAAAGACAAATCAAGTTCCATGACCATGACCACATGAATACAAAGACTCATCCATAATCTTTGTTCTACTTACGAGGTATGTATGAACTTGTTATATTATGCTTAACCTATGAGACATGCAGGTTCTAGCTCAGGATCTCTAAATCAATGAAGAGATTGTTTAGGTATGTTGCACATAACTAAGCAGGTATACTAATCCAGGTATGTTTTCCTATGTCATGTTAGAATCTTACCTTGTGATTAGGATCCCTTATATAAGTATACTTGGTATGATTGGTTATGCTTATTCATAAAGTTAGTAATCAAGGGTTTATGCATATCATGTCTCTTATCTTGGTTGATTATTTAACTAACTAGATCAAACAAGAATATGCATAAGTAAAGGAAGACTTCCCTGAAACCTTGAATATTATCTATAATCATGATTATACATTTTCAAGATTATTTAGAACTATAATGTTTTGATAACATTGAGATTATACTAATGAATGTATGTTTGTGTATGAGATCATGATGATGACACTAGTGCACATTTGAGCATGCACAGTGGTACAGAATGAATAGAAGTTCAAAAGACATACAGAAGATCAAGTGGGAGGCAACCACACAAACATAAAAGATAAGTATTTGAGTTGTTATTTGAAATAGTAAATGATATTGCCTGTAATAGATTGTATGCATATTTGTATTCCTATAATATATCATGCTCAGTGTAAATATTCATAGAACATTGAATAGTATACTACTAATATGCATATGATTGGTAAGTTGGACAAACATTCCATTGTTGCTTGTCTAGAATGAAACCTCTTTGCTGACATGCTGAGAGTTGTGCACACTCTCGATAGTATGTTCTGGTAGAGATGGAAGGCATCTAGATAGCCACTGTATGCATATAGGATATGGGAAAGTGTTGTGCCAAAGTATTGGTCAAAATAGTTGCATCACTATGTAAATGATATCTGTATGCATAATAGGTTATCATGTCAATATGATTTGATGATTATGAAGTATTACTAATCATGTACTTAATTTTGATTTGTAGGAAAGGTCATGAAGAATGATGGACACCGTACAAGTGGTGGATGTTCAAACAAGAAGATTTACAAATCAAACAAAATATAGAAGGCTCATGGCTAGAAGATTCTCTTAGAAAGGGGAAGAGAATCATGACAAGATGTTTGCTCCAAGTATGGCGTAATTAAAGAAGAAGTGTGAATCAGGTTCTGTATAGGTACCTAGGATCGATAATAAATTTATAAGCTTAATGATCACCATGGGTGGTGTGGATCTCAACCTTTGCTACAAGGTTGAATATGGCTTCTATACACATATGACATGGATGCAAGAAGGAACTCACCACAAAGTTCGAATGATGTTGAGGCTCATCTCAATAGACCCATCTGATGAGAGATGGCACAGATAGATGACTGTAGAAATGAAATTGAAAGATCTCAGATTGATGCATTACTTTCTAGGTCTAAAAGTATGGAAAGTCTCAGAAGGAATCTCTCTCAACCAGAGAAAGTATGCAGAGAAATCTTGAGAAGACTTGATATGTTGGAATGGCCACTCTTATGGATTCCAACTTGAAGTTGTTAGGAGATGACTCATCAGAGTTAGTGGATACAACTCTGTACAGTCAAATTATTGGGTCATTGATGTATCTAACATATACTAGGTTAGATATATGCTTTGTTGTGAACACCTTGAGTCAGTATCTAGTGGAAACTAGATGTGTTCACCCGATAGTTGCAAAGCATGTCATGAGGTACATAAAGGATACGATAGACTTTGATCTATGCTATCTTGGAGATCATGACTTCAGATGACTACTCAGATGCTGATTGGGAAGAAAGTGTATCAGACAGGAAGAACACATCGAGAGGATGTTATTGTCTGGGATTAGCCATGATCTCGTGGTTTAGCTGGAAGCAGTCTAGTGTGGCTCTTAGCACAAGCGGAATATATGGTTGCTTTCTCTACTTGTTGTGAAGAAGTTTGGCTTCAGGATTGTTTGACTTAGAGATAGAACCAACTGTGATCCTATGTGATAAATAGAGTTGTATCAGGATGACATAGATTCTAGTATTCCATGATAAGTCAAAGAACATAGGGAACTAACAAGATATGACACAGAAAGGAACTATAAAGTGAAGAAGTTACCAAACTTCTGTCTCAGGTGAAATTTGAATACTTCCGAGACAAGCTTGGTGTAGTTCAAAAGGACCCTCCTCGAAAGGGGGAGTAGTATAGTCACTGTTGATGAGATTGTCTCATCGAACAACAAGGTCGATGATGAGGTAACATGTTCTCTACACCTAGATACTTAGAAATATTTAGATTTAGGACTCTTATACTTAGAATACTTAATTTTACTTATACATGCTTTTGATGTTATATGTATTAGTAAGAATACATGCTTTTGATGATAGATGTATTGATGAGAATACATGTGGGGATTGTATCATCCCTGGACTTCGGTCCCTGAATAGATCCGTAGACGTATGGTCTCCGAAAATGAAGTCCTTAGTGGATAGTTGAGGGGATTGGATCATCCCTGGACTTTCAGTCCTAAAGAGAGCCGTAGACGTGAGGTCTCCGAGAATGAGGTCCTTAGTGGACAGTTGAGCGGATTGGATCATCCCTGGACTTTCAGTCCTAAAGAGAGCCGTAGACGTGAGGTCTCCGAGAATGAAGTCCTTAGTGGATAGTTGAGGGGATTGGATCATCCCTGGACTTTCAGTCCTAAAGAGAGCCGTAGACGTGAGGTCTCCGAGAATGAAGTCCTTAGTGGACAGTTGAGGGGATTGGATCATCCCTGGACTTTCAGTCCTAAAGAGAGCCGTAGACGTGAGGTCTCCGAGAATGAAGTCCTTAGTGGACAGTTGAGGGGATTGGATCATCCCTGGACTTTCAGTCCTAAAGAGAGCCGTAGACGTGAGGTCTCCGAGAATGAAGTCCTTAGTGGATAGTTGAGGGGATTGGATCATCCCTGGACTTTCAGTCCTAAAGAGAGTCGTAGACGTGAGGTCTCCGAGAATGAAGTCCTTAGTGGACAGTTGAGGGGATTGGATCATCCCTGGACTTTCAGTCCTAAAGAGAGCCGTAGACGTGAGGTCTCCGAGAATGAAGTCCTGAGTGGACAGTTGAGGGGATTGGATCATCCCTGGACTTTCAGTCCTAAAGAGAGCTGTAGACGTGAGGTCTCCGAGAATGAAGTCCTTAGTGGACAGTTGAGGGGACTGGATCATCCCTGGACTTTTAGTCCTAAAGAGAGCTGTAGACGTATGGTCTCCGAAAAGTGGGGATTGTATCATCCCCGGACTTAGGTCCCTGAATTGATCCGTAGACGTGAGGTCTCCGAGAAGTGGGGATTGTATCATCCCCGGACTTAGGTCCCTGAATTGATCCGTAGACGTAAGGTCTCCGAGAAGTGGGGATTGTATCATCCCCGGACTTAGGTCCCTGAATTGATCCGTAGACGTGAGGTCTCCGAGAAGTGGGGATTGTATCATCCCCGGACTTAGGTCCCTGAATTGATCCGTAGACGTGAGGTCTCCGAGAAGTGGGGATTGTATCATCCCCGGACTTAGGTCCCTGAATTGATCCGTAGACGTGAGGTCTCCGAGAAGTGGGGATTGTATCATCCCCGGACTTAGGTCCTTGAATTGATCCGTAGACGTGAGGTCTCCGAGAAGTGGGGATTGTATCATCCCCGGACTTAGGTCCCTGAATTGATCCATAGACGTGAGGTCTCCGAGAAGTGGGGATTATATCATCCCCGGACTGCGGTCCCTGAATTGATCCGTAGACGTATGGTCTCCGAGAAGTGGGGATTGTATCATCCCTGGACTTCGGTCCCTGAATTGATCCGTAGACGTATGGTCTCTGAGAAAGTGATTTTTGATGTGGTTACTTGTATCGGTAGGATACTTGTATTGATGATGTGGTTACTTGTATCGGTAGGATACTTGTATTGATGATGTGGTTACTTGTATCGGTAGGATACTAGTATTGATGACGTGGTTACTTGTATCGGTATGGATACTTCTATTGATGATGTGGTTACTTGTATCGGTAGGATACATGTATTGATGACATGATTACTTGTATCAGTATGGATACTTGTATTGATGATATGTATACTTGTATTGGCATGAATACTTGTGCTAATGATGTGGATACTTGTATTGTTATGGATACCTATGTTGATGACGATGCTGACGATCGTGTGATGACGATACTGATGATCGTGTGATGACGATGCTGATGATCGTGTGATGACGATGTTGATGATCGTGAGATGACGATGCTGATGTTCGTGTGATGATGATGCTGATGATCGTGTGATGATGATGCTGATGATCGTGAGATGACGATGCTGATGATCGTGTGATGACGATGTTGATGATCGTGAGATGACGATGCTGATGATCGTGTGATGACGATGCTGATGATCGTGTGATGACGATGCTGATGATCGTGTGATGACGATGCTAATGATCGTGAGATGATGATACTGATGATCGTGAGGATCCAGATGTTGATGTTGTTGTAGTTGTTCGACTGCTGCAGAAGATAAAGACTCAGTACTGAAGATGTTGATGTTCCAGTATTGAATATGTTCCAGTATTGAATATGTTCCAGTAACTGCTTGAGTTACTGATGATGTTGAGAAAGCTTCCAATGATTTATAGATGTATCATGTATGATGTTGATGACTCCTTGCTCGTGCAGATACTGTTATAATATCCTTCTCGTTAAGAGGGAGTGTTGAAATATTGTAACTTCAAAGAATATTATATTTGTATATTATTTATTCCGGAGATGTTCCATACCTTCGATGTGATTATACTATAAATCCGGAGATGTTTATTCCTCCGAGTTGGGTGTGGTAACTAGGGTTATTAGACCCACCATGTGGGGGTCGGCCCAGTCAGTTATAATGGGGTATTTAACCTAATGGTTAAATACGAGCCTACATGTACTTGTGTAAAATACATATCAGAGTAGTGTATAAATAGAGGAGGTGTGTTCCTCATTTGATACACTCACACACTTGAGGATAGCGCACTTGTGGAGGAGAGGTCTGCTATTGTGGAGGAGGAGATCATGTCTCAGGGTTTCATCTTTGTATATTGCTGGTCATCTATATTGAGGAAGCTTTGCTGGGTTTTCTACCCCATGAGGGTTTCCCAGGATAAATCTTTGTCTCTTGTGTTTATGCTGTGCTTGTTGTTTCTTCAGTGATCCTGTGTATGCTATTATTGTGAAATGGAATGTAATGCTGCTATTTTCTGTCTTAGCATATTAAATGTTAACACCATAGTCATTTAAAAAAAAATATCACAATGTTTTGATGTATCCCATCCTGCTTAGAGGTGAAAAGTTGCAAAATACAGGGTTCTAGCTCTTCAAATATTAGAAAGTTTACAGGATGTGATTCACTCAACCAAATATTGTGAAAACAAACCAATCTGATAGATTTCTGATCACTCCTTGATCACAAAAAAGTTCTAAAATATAACCAGATTGGTAGAACTGTGTCCGTCAAAGGTCAAGTTGGAAAAGAAATGAGGGTTGTTTATTTTTTCTGGAGAACCTAGCCTAACGGGTATGCTTAGTGAGTAAACACAGTGGCTTCAATGGCTAATTACGGGTAGGGTTCATGTCTATGTGCTTAAACCCAAATGGGGTACACCTATTTCCACACTCAATGTCCTAGGGTGTTTTCCCCAAAGAAACCATCCACCTAGCGGAACTATCGCATCGCCTTCTTCGCATCGCATACAGGGGAGGTGAAAAACGACAAGGGGTTGGATAGTAAACCTAGCGTGAGGCATTCACTCAGTTGGGAAAAACGTGAGGGAACTAGACAAACTACCGACCACCCCGTGCCCCATTGGTCAAGAACAAATTGTTGGATTGAGGGTTTCACTCTTCTCAAAAATATATAAATGGAAACAAAACCATGAACAAAAAAATGCCAAGAATGTTTTACATATGAGCAAATGCCAAAAGAAAAAATATGTTTCGAATAATGGGGCAAGAGGTACATAAAATGCCTACCTATCAGTTGCAGACTCATCGTAAAAACAACTTCAACAGTGATTGGTCATCCGGCAACTGGTGGAAGCGGCTTCGCATAAAGAAAAAACTCAAATGGCATTTGAAAAATGTTTTAAACTGTTTTTTTTACCCTTTATATAACAATTGGAAAAACTTTAGCATTTAATGCATATGGATCAAAGTTGGTGGGGTCCATTAATTCGTCAGGCCGTTTCGGCATGAAAAAAGCAGCATAAAAGTTTTTCCGCTAGCCTGTTTTGACGTGACTCTCATTTTCGCAGCAAAACGCATCTGCGATACTCGCCATTTAACTGCGGCTTCTATTTCGGTGTCGTTTGGCCGTTTACGCCGAAACATATCAATGCCCTTTTAAAACTTCGCCGAAACATTTCAGCTCAACTGGCTCATGTTCGCCGATCTTTACCTTATTGGCATATCTTCCTTATCGCCATGATATGCTTCAGCGTCACTTCTTTATGTGCGGTGAAATGCATCAGGGATATTTTCAAACTACTGCCAACATGTTCTTTCGCTGAGGTGTCGTTGGCTTTTTTCATGTTTCACGCCAAAACGGGTCGGCGCAACTTAGCAAGTTACACCGACTCTCAAAACTCCAAAAAAAATCTAAGTGTCCGACGACCATTTCGGCGAAACTCAGCGAGTTACTCCGAAACAGGTTTCTTGCTAAACAAATCGATCACGACCCCGACCGTTTCGGCGTGACTCGATGAGTCGCTCTGAAACAAATTTTTTCTAAGCAAAACATTCGTGACTTTGACTGTTTCGGCGTAACTCGGCGAGTTACTTCGACCTTTTCGACGAGAAAATTTGAGTTGCACTTGGTCCAAAACTTGCCTTTTTCACTTGTTTTAAGGAAAAAATCTATGTGACAAACAATAAACCCTCTAGGGTGAACCAAACTCTAAGTAAACCAAAAAAATAGAAGGAGGGGCCCTACAATTTTAAGAAAATTTTGGGGATATGGTTGCAGCAACAACAAGTTGATTAACTTACCAGGTCTACCTACGATACCTCTTAACACAAGTTATTTTCCTCCCTAAAATTTTTTCAAGAAAAGCTCTTGAAAATTAAAAGGTAATGTTCCTAGGTATTGTAGCCATTGGACCCCTAGGACCACATCAACCTCACCCATTTGAATGGTGATCATTGGACTATTTAGGACATACTCTCCAATAGATAGATCTATCTTATGAAATTTTCCCGAGCAATTTATAGTTCCTCCATCCACAGCTATCACATGAAAATCTGGTGCTAGATATATAAATCAATTTAAAGCCAGTGTTATCTTACAATGAATAAAATTGTGAGTACTACCAAAATCAATTAGTACTATTACTCTTTTCTTCTTGATATATCCTTCTATCTTGAGAGTTTGAGGAGTGGTAATTCTAGCCAAATCATTGCAATATATGGTGGGGTGAATATCTTCTACTTCAATCCCTGGTGTTGGTCCGGGTGTGAATCCTCTTCTTTTGATGTTTCTTGTTCATTTTTTCCTCTTCTTCACAATCTATGTAAAATAGTTTCTTCTTAGTGCACTTGTGGCCCTTACTGTATTTTCTATCGTAACTATAACAAATCCCTTTTGCTCTTTTTTCCTCTAGTTGTTGTTGTGTCAACCTTGTAGGTTGTGGATGACTTGAGACCACATTTCTTTCCTTATAGTTGTAAGTGGTGGACTTCCTAGTTTCCACAATTTTTTTTCAACTTTTCTTGCCACTGTAAATGCATGCTCCAAGGACTTAGGTTCCCAAAGGTGAACCTCATGCTGGATGTTATCTTTCAAAGTTCCAATAAAGAGATCCAAAAAATTATCTTCTGAAATATTCTTCACTTTGAGACTTACCTTCTGAAACTACTTGATGTGCTTACTAACTGGGCCTTTTTGCTTGAGATTTACCAACTGGCTAAAGAAGGTGTTTATATTTATATCCCCATAATGTGCAATCAATTATTCTGTGAATATAGACCAAGATATAATAGACTCCTTTTTGTTGTAATAATGAAATCCCTTATCTATGTCATATTCATACATTAGTAGCATTAATTAATCATTCTATGATTAATTCCTATGTATTAGACTAGATAGTTGGCATATGAGTCATTGTGTGGACCACAAGTTTCCTAAACTTAGTAGATACTATTTCTGGATGTCCTAAAATATATTCTAGCTATTTTTAGACAATTATGAGTTAGAATGGCGCACTAGCTGCTTTTATTGTTTTTTACCACTTTTTGGGTGAAAGGTAAAAGCTAGTTGACTAGGGAAATTGTTTTTTGGACCACTCATCCTCCATGATGTTTATTCCTTCCATTTTTGGGATTTGGCATGTTTTTTCATCACACATCACTATCTGATCACTAAATCAGAAATTCGTAATCCTTTGGTGTGACTTGGAGAACACACTTGCCACCTAGGGGGGTTTTGCATTATTTTAGTAAGTCATATTTTGTGTAGATTCAAATGGCATCCTTATGCATTCGAATATTTGATGTAAATTTATATAATGACAACCATTTACTTTCCCAAATATGGACAATGTAATATTATTCATTTGAGTAATTCAGTTTGTATCTTATGTGAGTGAATTTTAGTGTTCTTGACTAATTGTGTGAGATATTTTTTGAGAGTGTGTAATTTATTGATCAGATCTTGGTGTGAACTAAATTTCACATGGTATCAAATCTATCAAGATATTCCATTCTCCTTCTATTGTCTTGCAGGATCCAACCAGTCTCAAGGAGGGCGCATTAATTCATCCATAGGGTGCATTCTATCATCCAGAGGGCGCAACTGAGCATCTAGGGGCTTACCCAAACCAATACAAAAGCTATTTCAGAGCTTCCATGTATTAGTAACATCATATCATCCTCAATCCATTCCATTATTTCGACTGGAAAGCACAGATGGAGATCATGTTGAGGAGCAAAGGCCTCTAAAGGGTGACTATGGCAATTGAAGCTAAGCCAACCTCATCATTTGAGAAATCAAAGTGGCATAATAGAAGATATGAAGCCTATGGTTTATTGTGTCTCAATACATCCAAGGATCTTCTATTCCATCTTGATGGTCTTACCTCTCCCAATGAAGTTTGGATAAATCTTCAGGAATTGGTTGGAAAGACTGATGAATTAAGAGACCACCAACTGGATAATGAACTAGTTTCATTGAGTCCACAGAATTTCGATAAACTCCAGGATTTTTTCTTGAAATTCAAGTCACTTGTTCTACAGTTGAAGCAATGTGTAATTGATAAAAACGATGAGAAACTACTCTTGGCCATTCTCTCCAAGCTTGGCCCTGATTACTCAGTCTTTGTTTCGACCTTCCACTCCACAAGGAAGGAAGTTCGAAATTGGAAGAGGCCCACACTCTCAGAATTCATGGAGTCTCTTACACAAGAATGATACAAATTAGTCTTGATGGGAGCCATAAAAAATACATCAAAGGATCATTGTTTGAATGCGGGAGATTCAAAGGGTTCGAAAGGGAAGAAGAAGGGCAATTTCAAGAATCCCACTGATTAGAGGAAGGACAAGCAGAAAGTCCATGAAGACTCCTCTAGTTTCAAGAGAAATCCAAACAAGAAGAATAAGAAGACAAAGTGCAATTATTGCAGCAGGGGCTTTCATCCTAAAATCTACTGCATGAAGAATACCATTGATCAAATGGCTCAACTCCTGGAGAAAGCCAACATTCCTCTTCCTAAGAGTGCAAGGAGGAAGGATGGAGGACAAAATTCTGAATATAAGGAGCGAGTGCATGCACTGATGGCAAGTACATCAAGGCCTACCTCGTTCATCATTTACTCAGGAGCTACAAGGCACATGGTGTCCAAAAGAGAAAGCTTCTCATCTCTTGACTCTTCTAGTGGCCCAAACATTGTGTTGGGTGATGATTTTGAAACTTCAAGCAAAGGTAAAGGCAACATTGATCTAGATTTTGTCACATTTACTAATGTTTTATATGTTCCAGGACTTGCTGCTAACCTTTTTTTAGTATACCAGATGACTCACATAGGATCACCCAAACATGTGGTATTTACACCTAATGATGTTGAGATTTGTGAAATGTCAACAAGCCATAGGTTCTGCTGACCACTAGCTCAAGAATCTATAGGTTTTCTCATTTTGTGCCATTCCCCTCACCTTCTTCTCTATTCACCCATGCCAATGAGTCAAGCAAATTATGGCATGAAATATTTGTTCAACTAAATTATAAATCCCTTTCCCAAATACATGAGAAAGAAATGGTCATAGGGCTTCCCAATATCAAGTTTTCCAAAGGTGTTTGTCAAAGCTGCATTCTAGGAAAGCACCCCGAGCATAAATTTGAGAGAGACAAAACTAAGTGAACCTTAGCACCCCTGGAGCTTATTCAAAGTGACATATTAGGTCCATTCCCCCATGAGTCTTTGAACCATGCCAAATACAGCCTTACCTTCATAGATGATTTTAGCAGGTACGGTTGGATTTATTTCATCAAACTAAAGTCTGAAGTGTTCGGTCTATTCAAGCTTTTCAAGGCCTCAGTTTTGAACCTGTCTGGTAGAAATATCAAGATCCTTAGATATGATAATGGTGGGGAGTACATCAAATCTGAGTTTCAGCAATTTTGTTCCTCTTCAGGCATTCAAATGCAACACACTGTTCCTTACACACCTCAGCAGAATGGTGTTGCTAAGAGGAAGAACAGATCATTGAAGGAGATGGCCACATGCATGCTTGAGGCAAATAATTTATCTCCAAGGATTTGGGATGAAGCAATAAATTATTCCACATACATTCAAAATAGATTTAATCACAAAGCTCTCAAAGGAATCACTCCTTTTGAGGCTTGGACTGGGCACAAACATGATATTTCTCATTTCAGGATTTTTGGCTCCAAGGCTTGGGCTAGGATTCCACTTGAGAAGAGGAGGGCTATGCAACCCAAAATCCAACCTTGTATTTTTGTTAGCTATTCATAGGAATCCAAAGGCTATAAGTTTCTGAACATGGCTACTCAAAAATCCTTGATTGAAAGAAGTGTTCAATTCGAAGAAGAGCCCTCTTAGAATGTTGAAATTGGAGAACCATCTTCACCACCACCTAAAGAAGTAAGTGATGCTGCTCTTGAATTTTTTTATTTTGATATTTCTGATGATTAGGACCATTTTATTACAGATCCTAATTCACCAACAAGGCCTAAATGGGCTGCTAAGACTTTGCAAGCATCTGGTGAACTAGTGGGAAATCCCCAGGACACAAGGAGGACTAGATCACAATTTGAGACTTCTCTCAATGTGAATGATCCTTACTTATATGATAGATGTTATTTGATGGTGGATTCTGATCCTCATACATATGAGGAAGCCTCACATGAAACAATATGGAAGGATACTATGGACAAGGAGTTTCATTCACTACAAAAGAATGAGACATGGGAGCTAGTCAAGCTCCCCCCAGGCAAAAAATTGGCAAGGTGTAAGTGGATCTACAAAACCAAGTGTGCAGATGATGGTACAAAAGTGAAATATAAGTCTAGGATGGTGGAAAAGGGCTTCTCCCAAGTCCATGGCCTTGAATACAATGAGACTTTTTGTCACACACCCCAAGTTCTAGACATTTTATGTTATTGAGAAAACATTATGTTTTATTTTTATTGTAAAGTTTTATGAATACTGATCAAGTGGGGTCATGGATGACTGTAATAAATTATTCTGAATATTTTATTATTAATAAATAAAAGTGGAGACAAATATCCAAAGGATACTGTTGAATGAGTGTTCACTGACCCACTAGGGGGAATGGACTGTGGTGGAGAGATAATTGAAACTTGGTAGCATCCTCAACTCACTTCTAACTGTTGCAGGGGGAAAATTCCCTACTTTTGTGGTCATGTTCCCCAAGAAAGTGGAACTGAGAAGGTGGCTCATTTACTAAAATAAATTGACCAAAAGACGTAGGCATGCTATTTATCTATCCATCAAATTCAGCAGGAGGCTGTTCATTCTTACCTTGTGATAATTTCTAAGCACAAGAGCTTTGATGAGGGGAAAGTTAGAAGTGATTGAGTGAATTAAGACTGCATTATGAACTAGTGCAACCACATTGCTGAGTTCAATATTGCTAAAGGCAGAAAATACTACTGCTAAGTATTACTGCTGAGTTGCAAGGGAATTTATTCCAGTATCCACACAGCATCTTCGTCCTAGTGGTTCAGTGAACATGCTCGGGGATCCTAAGGAAAGTAGCTTGGCTGTATTCAAGAGTTGGTTGGGTGGAATGGGCTCCTTTGGCTATTTGTTTCTTCTTCTATAGTTCCATGTTCATATTGTGTTATCTTTTCTACTTCCGTTATATTAGTTAATGAAATAAGAATGCAATGATTATCTATTTTTCCCATTAAACTAAGAGATTCTGCTTAAGTTAATGATTATTTTATTTCTGTAAATTGTATTGATGAAATAAAATGCAGTATGAATGATGTAGTTAGAAAAGATAGAATGATTGATTATAAAATCACCTTTCTACATTTTTCCACACACTGTAACATTGTCGTACTCTAGTACAAAAAGGGGTATTTAGGGTAGAACAAAAGGATCACATGCTTTAGATAAAATTAAATGATTGTTTCATAAACAGAGTTATCACCTCTCAGATCTGTAGCATTCTTTTATTTAAATTAGATCGCTTGAAAAGTAAACAGAAGTTACATTTTCTGCTAAACACTTCACTAAATTATGATTATAAATAAACTCTTTCTTTTGCTTACAAACACTACTTATATATTGAGGAACAAGCTTATCGTATTACTTTTTATCTATCATAGAAATATATATAATATAGACTGAATATCATATTAGTATCAGAATAACCCTTACAAACAAATCAAATAAATACTATAATTACAGTAGACATATAGTATTTTCCTGCTCTAATATTTCTCCAACAGAGTACATTTAACTTCCCACTACACGATTTGTATGGTCAAGTACAAACTTAATTTACAATCATAGCATTTCAATCAAGTGTTCTTTTCCACAGAGTTCTAGTTCTCATACATTAAACAAAATGTAATACAAATATTATCACTATAAACCATTATTATATATTACATAGGATTTCATAATTCATATCATTTCGAAAATAAAACCAATTTGAAATTCAAAGGAATAACGTTAAACAGTCTATTTATTTATTGCAATAACATTATTAGATTTCCAAACACCTCAAAATCAATACAAGTCCTTTGTTTTCCAAACTCAACGACGAATGCAAATAACAGTTTTAGAAAATCATTGTAATATCAACACAAACCCTAGACCGAAAGTATAAATTAAAACGCAGCAGGGTTGAAGACTTAAAGTTACAGTTTCACAAGTGTCACATTTTCCATTGTCGAGCTAAGCCCTAAGATTTTGCAATAATAAAATCACTGTGACTTACTTAAGAAGTTGTTTTTATAAAATGACCGAATCCATTTAGAATTACACAGAACCTTTAGTTCAAAACCCACTGAACAAATTCGTGGTATTAAAAATCCAACTTGGAACCTCAACGAAAAACACCGAATACAGTGGTTGAAGCAACATTAAACATTGAGCTACAACTCAAGGAGAAAATATCCCAAATAACCCTCTACACGACTGTGTCTACCTCTAAAACCATGACTGCAACTAAACGAATTAAAAACCATTTCTGTGTAACTGTCGGCAAACCCTTAAGGTCAATACTGAGGCTTACCTGGATAGCTAGTATCCTGGGTTGCAGACGAGTGCCATTACCGTGAAAGTAGAACCTGCCAACAACATGCATTGCGAAAGGGTTAAAATATGTTACAAAAGCATTACGAAAACTGTATTCTATCAAATATTAACAAGCAAATGAAGAGAAGAAGTCCGGGTACATTACCTTGTAGAAGTATTTTATCGTTCTCCTCCAGAACAGTAGGCAACTGAAGCATCACTCCACAACCTCCCCGTCGAGTAAGACCAGACCAGTACACTCAGAACCTGAGCGAGTAAAAATCTAAACCAAATCCAATGCTTGAAAAACTCTCAACATTCTCCAGTCAAAAATCTACATCGTTAGGTCGTGGCATCAAGACTCGAGTACCTCACAACCTGGAAGACCACTCCTCACATTCTTTTATCCATGTAATTATTTCCCAGTCAGCTAAAAAACGCCATGAAACCCTGGAGAGATGAAGTAGGAATGCAGGTTACAACCCTGGGAACCCGGAGGGCCTGTCATCCTCCCTTCCCACTACTCCAAAACAAATGAATGCCACAAGCATTGAAACCGGAGATATGGTAGTATGGTTTTTCCAAAACCCAAGAAGTTTCAAGATCAACGATCAGGATGAAGCCACCACAATTCTTAGGTATACGTATACCTAATGCATTTAAAACCGCATTTAAAACAAATTTCACCATAGTCGAGTTAGATGCCAACGCAATTTCCAGCTATGCATTTCTTACCACATCTTGCCAACTCGACGTTGGTTCATTTGTACAACACGTTGTATCAACACTACGACCACAACATGAACACGTGAAGCTAGCCATGAAGGCTTACATCTTGATATCCACTACAATGTTAATTAAGGAAGCGTTAAATGCACCACTTTGGAAACATGTTCCTACCAATGCAAATTTCGAAGAGTTATTACATCAACCATCAACATATTGCTAAGTATAGTCCATGGTTAAAAATGGTCGTATGATCCCAATCCTTAGTTTTATCATCGGTTGCTAATCATTGAAAAACATTACTAATTTCTTGAGTTATGTATAAGCCTCTAATTCAGGACTATGGAATTAATAGTAAGTATTATATTTGTACTAGGTCGATACTTAGTATTTTCCATTCCATAGTCTATGTATAAACACCTTTTCCAAAGTATTATGTAAATCATAAAACAACAACTATGTTGTAGATATAGGAGTGGTGTAAATATGGTTTTTAAAATTAAATTGATAGGATAATGCCTTCACTAAAGTTAATAGTGAAGAACAAATAATCACGTTTCTATTATCATGTGTATCGCATAGAACTAATATATTGCTAGATATAAGTAATGTAATTCCATCCTTGATATAGAGTAATATGACAAGGTTTTCCACTTTAGTCAATACTGAAGGACATAGATTTATTAACTTTGCAAAAGCCTCAATAGCAATAGTATGAAATTATACCCAAACTAGCAGCATTTAACCTGGAGATCCTTTATAATAAAGACAAGAGGAACATCAAATTAAAGTACTTGGTAGAGAATATAAGTGCAGATAACTCGTTGCATTACAAAATCAATATTGTGCTGTAGGATAATTGAAAATTATACAAGCAAGCAGCTAGTAGAATTCTTGGACAATACCTGTTCTCTGCAATGGTATTCAGGAGTGTTAGATAGCGATAGCTAAGTAAGCCTCAGGGTGAGTTAAGGACCCCTTCAATACATCAAAATGATTATTTTAGTGCTAGAATAAAAAAGCATAACTTAGAAAGTAAAGTGATATTGTGTCGTTGACAAAGACAATATACAATGCTAGCAACTAGATTAATTTCACTTTACGACATTTCTATTTCAACGCTAATTGAGGATTACAATAATTTGAGATTGAATGTTTAACTCCTAAAACTTTGTGTTAGGATTTTTTAAGTAAACTAAACAAGCAAATTAGGAAAGTGGTCATCACTGAATTATTATTTAGAGTTTAGCCTGATGTTGTTGCAATTACTACTTCTGCATCGTAACCATAGCAATTTATGCTAATATGAAAATTTTAAATTTTAGTGAATTTTTGGGGGTTTTAGACTTTTGCACCAGTTGCACATAAGGATTCGATAAGACTAGTTCTGGCAATTTCTGCATCCAAGCGTTCGGAAGTGCACCACATGGATCAGAAGAGTGCATTCCTCCATGGGGATCTCGAGGAGGATATTTATATGAAGCATCCAAAAGGATATACATATGATCCTAACTATGTGTGCAGGTTGAGGAATTCCTTGTATGGGCTTAATCAAGCCCCCAGGGCTTGGTATGCCAAAATGGACAACTTTCTCTTGCCACAATCTTATGTTAGATGCAAATATGATCCTAATGTTTACTTGAAGCTGATTGATGGTTCAATTATGATTATAGTGTTATATGTTGATGATCTACTAATCACAGGTAGCTCTACTGATCAAATATACTCATTAAATACTGCTTTGCATCAAGCTTTTTCCATGAGTGACTTGGGAATTCTTAAGCAGTTTTTGGGGCTTGATATTTCTCAAAAAGAGAATGGACCTAAGGTATATTAGTCCAAATATGAATCTGGCCTGGTAAATAAGTTCAATATGGGTGATTACAAGCCTTCAAAGACTCCTTTCCTTTCGAGAGTTAGACTTGAAGAAGCAGAATCTACACCTTTGGTTGATAGCACCTTGTATAGGTAGCTTGTTGGCAGCTTGTTATAGTTGACCCATACTCGACCTGATCTTGCATATGCTGTGAATGTGGAATCAAGATACATGGATCAGCCTCATGAAATTCATTGGAGGGATGCAAAAATAATATTGCATTACGTGCAAGGCACCAAGACTGATGGGATTCACTATGTTGCAGATTCTGGCCTAGATCTTCTTGGCTTTACTGACTCAGATTGGGCTGGTGATAGCCTTGACAGAAAATACACATATGGATTTGTATTCATGCTTGGAGGTGGTCCTATTTACTGGTCTAGCAAGAAACATAGTGCAATTTCACTATATTCAGCAGAGGCTGAGTACAGAGGAGTAGTGAATGCTACTACTCAATGTGTGTGGTTGCAGGGTATTCTTTCAGAGTTTGAGATTGCCTTTAGTACTCCTAATGTCATCTTTTGTGACAATAAGAGTGCTATAAGAGTCTCAAGTGATCCAGTACAGAGATATAGGACCAAGCATATTGAGATCCATATGCACTACATCAGGAGTTTAGTGCATGACCAGATCATTGATTTGTAGTATTGCCCAACAAGTGAGCAAATTGCAGACATCTTCACCAAAGATTTTACTGAGAAGACTTTCAGCTATCTTAGAAAACTGCTTGGGATGGTTGAACATGTGGTGGAGTGAAGGATTGATTAGCAATATTTCAATTTTGATATGTCCATTTTTTGAGGGAAGGTTTTTCCAATGATTTTTTCCTTCTTTCCTCGTTTTGTGGATCAGGCAGTATTGTACAGGGTGACCATGTCTTGTTACTGGCCCCTAGTTTTTATTTCTGATTTTTAGCACTTAAATTCAGACTTATGGGTGGGTTTTGGAATAATTAAATCCCTTATATATGTCATATTAATACATTAGTAGCATTAATTAATCATTCTATGATTAATTCCTATGTATTAGACTAGATAGTTGGCATATGAGTCATTCTGTGGACCACAAGTTTCCTAAAATCACTAGAGACTATTTATGGATGTCCTAAAATAGATTCTAGCTATTTGTAGACAATTATGAGTTAGATTGGCGAACCAAATTCTTTTATTGCTTTTTACCACTTTTTGGGTGAAAGGTAAAAGCTAGTTGACTAGGGAAACTGTTTTTTGGACCACTCATCCTCCATGATGTTTATTCCTTCCATTTTTGGGATTTGGCATGTTTTTTCATCATACATCACTATCTGATCACTAAATCAGAAATTCGTGAGCCTTTGGTGTGAATTGGAGAACACACTTGCCACCTAGGGGGGATTTGCATTATTTTAGTAAGTCAGCTTTTGTGTAGATTCAAATGGAATCCTTATGCATTCGAATATCTGATGTAAAGTTATATAATGGAATCCATTTACTTTCCCAAGGCTGGATGATGTAATATTATTCATTTGAGTAATTCAGTTTGTATCTTATGTGAGTGAATTTCAGTGTTCTTGACTAGTTGTGTGAGATATTTTTTGAGAGTGTAATTTCTTGATCAGATCTTGGTGTGAAATAAATTTCACATGGTATCATAGCTATCAAGATATTCCTTTCTCCTTCTATTGTCTTGCAGGATCCAACCAGTCTCAAGCAGGGCGCAGTAATTCATCCATAGGGCACATTCTATCATCCAGAGGGCGCAACTGAGCATCTAGGGGCATACCCAAACCACTCCAAAATCTATTTCAGAGCTGCCATGGATCATTCACATCAGATAATCCTCATTCCATTCAATTTTTTTGACTGGAAAGCACAGATGGAGATCATGTTAAGGAGCAAAGGCCTCTACTTAGGAAGATGCCTCTGCGCTGTCATCAACCACCATGCAGTCATTCCATAGTCATTAAGACTTCTATTTTTAGAGAGGTCAACTATGTCGACCTTCTCTCTAATTGTAAACTTATATATAGACGCCTCCTGTGGAGAAACGAGGCAATAGGCAGAGATAATAGATAATATACATACACGCTATCAGTAATTTGTAGAAACACTGTGTAACTTTCTCAGTTAATGGAAATTCCTGAATTTTATTGTTGATGTTCTGTTGTTGGTGATTCGTTGAGTTAAAGCTTCAATCTCTGATTGCTGGGAAGGGCCCCTCAACAACCTGAGGTTCTATTGTGTATATTTTGTATTTTCCTTTCTGCAAATAAATAGTTTTTCATTTCCAGTAATTGTATTTAACTGTGTTTTCCTGTAGCTGCTGTTTCATTTCTTGTAATTTATTTTCTGTTGATAATTTAATTTACATTTACAGAATTGATAATGATCGGTCAAGCATAGTTTTTCTCGTAGTTTGCATTTAGTCTTTTGCAATTACATAGAGCTTAACTAGTTGCTGTTTCAGGTTTAGTTTATAATTAGAATTAGTTCTGTTAGTTTCTTTCCTGTAGCTGTAGGTTAGTTTTATTTATCTCGGTTTTGTTTTATTTTTCCATAGAATTAGTTCATTCATTAGATAATGATTAGTGTAGGTTTCTTCTTCTTAACTTACATCCTAAACACTCTATTCATTGCTTCCTTGCACTGTAGGTTCATATGCATCAGCCAGCTGACGTTAAAGTTCATCCAATCTACTTCTTTCCTTAGTTTAAATCGTTTTCCTCCATCCGAACCGTCATTCTGACCATTTTTCAGACTGCCATCTGGATCATCATACAGATCTTAATACTTTATGTATTGTTTTTATGCTTGTTTAGAATCCAGTTTCTTAGGTCTTTGAACTGTAATATTTCTTGCAATTAATTAGCATCCTTAAATGTAATCAAGATCTTGTTTCACACCACATAGAGTTCTAATTTAGTTTCATCATCATTCTTAGTTTCCATTCCATCTTCCTTAATTGTGTTTTAACTACTTTTCAAGTTATATCTTTCATGTTTGATTTGCTAATATGTTACTGTTCTAGAATTCATCAGTTTTCATTCTTAGTTTAGTTATGTCATGTTTCTTAAAGATTGATTTCTGATTAGACTTAGTAATTTCATTCTCCAAGTTATCTCAGTTTTGAATGAATTCTCAGTTCAAGCATAGGATTAGTTTTCCATCTCTATAATTAGTAAAGATGTTCATAAAATAGGATTTGGTTCAGAAGTAAGACATCTTTATCAAGTTTTCTACTTGCTTCTGCATAAAATATCTTTATCAAGTTTTCTACTTGCTTCCAAATTAAATTCAATTCAAGTAAATATCTTTATTAAGTTTTCTACTTGCTTCTAGATTTCATTAGTTTCATGTCACTTGCTTATGGATAGAAGACAGATCATAATGTTTAAAGTTAATTGTAGTTGGACAATCTTTAGTTTGCATTTATTTGTAGAAGTTAAATTAGACTTGTTTCCTTGTCACATTTGAAAGTCAATTTGACACCTTCTCTCCTATTCCTATTACATTTGATACACTTCCTCATAATCCCCAAGGAGAATGGAATTAGGTAGTTTAGTATAGTCTTGAAATATTAATTGAATGCATGAATAGTTGTTGAATTCACTTAGTCATTTGTAGTTTTTCTTTAAGTTCTTTGTTTCATAATTAGTTGTCAGTTGAATTAGCTCATAGATAGGTTTCTGAACTCATTTACAATTGTTTCTAATTCCTAGTTTAGAGTTTTTAATCAGTAGTTTTCAACTTCATCAAAGTAGTTCTGTCTTTGATTCAGTATTTCTTCCTAAGATAATATTGTTGTTTTTATATCTTTCAGTTATTATCCATAGAGTAGAGTAGTATAGCTTGATACTATTATGATCTATTGGTTTAGTTAGGTTTAATTAGTTCGTTTGTTGCATTTTTGAAGTTTGACTCGATTTTTTATTTTGAAAGATCTTTCGATATTTTCTTTATTAATTATTTCTAAGGTCTGCCGAGCCGAAACTTAGGTCCCATTCTACCTCAGCATATACTATGCCACAACTCTAATATTACCAACCCTGGTCGATAATTAAATATTTTGGTGATTCTTTAAGACAGTAAATACACCTCAACAATCTACTAATCACAGGTAGCTCTACTGATCAAATAGATTCATTAAAGGCTGCTTTGCATCAAGCTTTTTCCATGAGTGACTTGGGAATTCTTAAGCAGTTTTTGGGGCTTGATATTTCTCAAACAAAAAATGGAACTAAGGTATCTCAGTCCAAATATGCATATGAACTGCTAAATAAGTTCAATATGGCTGATTGCAATCCTTCAAAGACTCCCTTCCTTTCAAGAGTTAGACTTGAAGAAGCAGAATCTACACCTTTGGTTGACATCACCTTGTATAGGAAGCTTGTTGGTAGCTTGTTATACCTGACCCATACTGGACCTGATCTTGAATATGCCATGAGTGTAGCATCAAGATTCATGGATCATCCTCATGAGATTCATTGGAGGAATGCAAAAATAATCTTTCCTTATGTGCAAGGCACCAAGACTGATGGGATTCACTATGTTGCAGATTCTAGCCTAGATCTTCTTGGCTTTACTGACTCAGATTGGGCTAGTGATAGCCTTGATAGAAAACACACAAATGGATTTGTATTCATGCTTGGAGGTGGTCCTATTTGCTGGTCTAGCAAGAAACAGAGTGCAATTTCACTATCTTTAGTAGAGGCCGAGTACAGAGGAGTAGTGAATGCTGCTACTCAGTGTGTGTGGTTGCAAGGTATTCTTTCAGAGTTTGAGATTGCCTTTAGTACTCCTACTATCATTTGTTGTGACACTCAGAGTTCTATAAGGGTCTCAAGTGATCCAGTACAGAGATAGAGGACCAAGCATATTGAGATCCATATTCACTACATCAGGAGTTTAGTGCATGACCATATCATTGATTTGCAGTATTGCCCAACAGGTGAGCAAATTGCAGACATCTTCACCAAATATTTTACTGAGAAGACTTTCATCTATCTTAGATCACTGCTTGGGATGGTTGAACATGTGGTGGAGTGAAGGATTGATCAACATTATTTCAATTTTGATATGTCTATTTTTTGAGGGAAGGTTTTTCCCATGAGGTTTTCCTTCTTTTCTTGTTTTGTGGACCAGGCAGTATTGTACAGGGTGACCATGTCTTGTTATTGGGCCCTAGTTTTTATTTCTAATTTTTATCACTTAAAGTTAGAATTATGGGGGGGGGGGGTTTGGAATAATTAAATCCCTTATCTATGTCATATTAATACATTAGTAGCATTAATTAATCATTCTATGATTAATTCCTATGTATTAGACTAGATAGTTGGCATATGAGTCATTGTGCGGACCACAAGCATCATTGTGTGGACCAAAAGTTTCCTAAACTCACTAAAGAGTATTTTTGGATGTCCTAAAATAGATTCTGGCTATTTTTAGACAATTCTGAGTTAGATTGGCGCACTAGCTGCTTTAACTGCTTTTTACCACTTTTTGGGTGAAAGGTAACAACTAGTTGAGTAGGGAAACGATTTTTTGGACCACTCATACTCCATTATGTTTCTTCCTTCCATTTTTGGTATTTGGCATTTTTTTCATCATACATCACTATAGGATCACTAAATCATAAATTCGTGAGCCTTTGGTGTGACTTGGAGAACACACTTTCCACCTAGTGGGGATTTGCATTATTTTAGTAAGTCAACTTTTGTGTAGATTCAAATGGCATCCTTATGCATTCGAATCTCTGATGTAAATTTATATAATGAAAACCATTTACTTTCCCAAGGTTGGATGATGTAATATTATTCATTTGATTCATTCAGTTTGTATCTTATGTGAGTGAATTTCAATGTTCTTGACTAGTTGTGTGAGATCTTTTGTGAGAGTGTGTAATTTATTGATGAAATCTTGGTGTGAACTAAATTTCACACTTTTTATGGTCACAAATCCATTGTCACCATATAAATTGACCATACTCTAAATACAATGATGCAATAGTTACCTTTTGCAAGGTTGGCACCTGATGTAGATCAAATAATTGCTTCTTTTGGAATATCCAAGTTATTGGATCGTTGCCATCAAAATTTCTTATTCCAATCTTGGGAAGTTGGGTACCCCTTGGTGACCATCCCTGATGACTTCCATTACAATAATAATTTCCTCTTGGAATATTCTTATTCATGGAATGTTTCTCAACATGGATATCATCTTTACGATCCTCTTGAGTATCCTGGAACACATCCTCACCTGCAGGGGGAGTATCCCTTGAATTTTGTATGAGATTAGCAATATTGTTCAGATTCTCCTCTAAATTGAGAAAATTAGCTGTTCTCACCGAACCTTTCATATTTTTCCTCCATTTTATTCAACTTCTCCTCTAAATTAACTAAATCAACCTTTTTCACAGCCCCTCTAATAATATCTTCCAATAGGGATACTAAAAAAGATAGGTATTCCCTTTTATCGTACATTGAGGATGGATCCTTTGGTGGTTTGAGCGGAGTGTTAGTTTTTACACTTCCTTTTTGTGGAATTTTGAACAATATAAATAGATATCACACCCTAGGTTTCACCACAATTATTTTTTTCCACTCAAAGTTATTGAAATTTAAAATGGTGTAACTTTTTCAAACTCTGATTGGAAGACTATTTTATGGCTGACTTAGAAATTAGGTAAATTTCCAATTTTTGCTCCTATGGGTTTGAAAATTCAGCCTAATGTATCGTGATGTGTCCTTTTTTCAATGCCATGGGTCTGACCTAATTCTGATGTACCAATAAGAAGTTATTGTGAATCTCCCAACACTTCTTAATTTTGGTCTTTCCGTAAGAGAGAAATTGTACAGTGTTCCATGTGTCCAATATTTCGTATCTGAGGATGAAAAATCTATCTTAGATACTTTGGTCCATATTCTTTCAGGTTCAATGTGTCTCACTCAATTTGGATCTTTCATGGCCCAAATATGACCTTTTTCCCTAGAACACATGTTTAAAACTAGTTTTTGGACTAGCAGAAAACCCTAGCTTCCAAGGCAAATATCTTCGAACCTGTAATGTATCAGGATATGAAAATTGGACAACAGATAGATCATAATTTTATAGATATTGTTTTTTTATCATTTCTTTCTTAAACCTTGTAGAAGAATCATTATATAAAAAATTCCAAGATGACTCATTTTGAAGAAACCAGTCTCGAGGAAAGAGATCTAAAACCAAATGTTATACAACCAAGTCATAGATATAGCAGAAAGATGTTAAAATTCAATATGCTAAGACATAAAATATCAGCATTACATTCCATTTCACAACAATAGCATATATAGGATCACTGAAAGAATAACAAGCACATCATAAACACAAGAGACACAAATTTATCTTGGGAAACCCTCATGGGGTAAAAAACCCAGCAAAGCTTCCTCAATATAGATGACCAGCAAATACAAAGATGTAAACCCTAGACAAGAGATCCTCCTCCTTCAATGCATACCTCTCTCACACAAGTGCGCCAATCACAAGTGGATGAATGAGTGAGATAAGTGAGGAACATCCTCCTCTACTTATACTTGTTTCCTGACTGACTTTTACACAAGCTAGGTCGGCCCCAACTTAATTACTGGGTTAAACACCCCATTACAATTGATTGGGCTGACCCCTATAGGGTGGTCTAATAACCCTTTGACCCACATAACACATACAGGGCCGATCCCCACTAGGGAAGTCTAATAACCCAAGTTACCACAATCCGACGGAGGAATAAACATCTTTGGATATACAATAAGATCTTCACAGAGGAATGAAACATCTCCGGAATAATAAAGTACAAATATAATATTCTTAGAAGTTACAATATTCAACACTCCCCCTTAACTAGAAGGATATTATAACAACATATGTAGGAGCAAGGAGTCATCGACTACATCATACATGATACATCTATAAATAATTGGAAGCTTTCTTCAATACATCATCATCAGTAACTCAAGCAGTTATTGGAACATCTTCAAGATCTTCAATACTGGAACATCAACATCGTCAGTACTGAGTCTTCATCTTCTGCAGCACTCGAACAACATTATCATCATCAGATCTTTTGATCAACAGCATCATCTGGATCTCTCGATCACGATAAGCAACATCGTCATCATCTCGATCTACAACATCTGGATCATCTCCTAGATCTATAGCATCTGGATCATCATCTTGATCTACAACATGTTGATGTATATGTAACTTCGGAATGTATTTCACATATATGTATATTGTATTCCTATAGAGATGTTATTATTCCTCTATATGGAAGTGTCGTTATTTATATTGTAAGTGTCGTAACTTATACTTGATGGGTTATTAGACCACCTTGTTGGGGTCGGCCCTGTATAAGTCATGTGGGTCAAAGGGTTATTAGACCACCCTATTGGGGGTCGGCCATGTGGGTCTAAGGGTTATTAGACCACCCTATTGGGGGTCGGCCCAGTCAGCATTATGTTATGTGGTTAAGTTCGAGCCTACATGAGTTAGGTAAAAAGGCAAGTCAAGTCAAGTATAAATAGAGTGCGGGAGGCACTCTATTTACTCACTCACTTCTCACACATGCACTCAAGGAGGAGTGGCGCACTTATGGAGGAGGAGGATCTGCTGCTAGGTTATGGCTATCTCTCTTGGTTGGTTGTATCATTGCTCTATCTATCTCTGAGGAAGTTATTGGGGTTTTTCACCTTTATGGTTTTCCCCAAGTAAATCTTTGTGTCTCTTGTGTGCTTGCATTATTGTCTCCATGATTGATATGCTGTAGATATGCTGTAAATGTTGTTCTCTCAGTTAAGATCCTAGATCAGATTGAAGCAAATTCTGAAAATTTAACATGGTATCAGAGCTAGCCTGAAAGAAGGCATGATATGGCATGTATGACACTTGTTGCACTTACGATGCTAGGGCTTGATATAGCAAAAACCAGTCATCGTAGAAATTTCGCTATAAATCCATTTTGGAGAAGTTTTCGGATCTGAAATTGTTACAGGACGAAGATTAAATCTCCAGGTATCTTGTGTCCAAAGGACAACCTCTAATTCGTTGTACTTTGTGATTTATGATCTGTACAATATAGGGTTTCTGCCTCTTCCAGATCTAAGTCAAAATCAGGTGACCTTGGGAAAAAGGTCATATCTTGGGCTAGGAAGCTCCAAATGCAATTTCGTAAAAAGTGACAGGTAGTACACAGTCTGTACTATCTCAGAAAACTTTTTCAGAGGCCGAAGTTGAACCAGTGACACGTGGAACGCCATACAAGTTCGCTCTACTGTTTTATCCCATAAACAGGTCACATTGCGACACTTGGCATAACTCTCTCTCAGAAAATCCAATTGAGGTCAGACCTATCAGGATGGAAATATAACAGGAAGAGATATCTCAGGAAAAGTTTTCAGAGGCCGACATTGAAACAGTGACACGTGGCACGCCGTACAAGTTCGCTCTCCTGTATTATCCCAAAACAAGTCACGTTGCGACATTTGGCATAACTCTCTCTCAGAGAATCCAATTGAGGTCAGACCTGTCAGGCTGGAAAGATAACAGGTCAGGCTATCTCAAGAAACTTTTTCAGACCTTGTGGATCGAAAAGTTCAGGGTTACACCAGAAACAATCAGGTACATATTTCTGTCGAAACAGAATTATTTTTGAGTACCTTCATTCATGGCTTCCGGAATTTGGGGATTTGGAGAAAGTTGGAGTTTTTGTAATTGGAGACCACGGCTGAATGCTACTCATCAAAATAAAAATTTAGAGACCAAAATCAGAATTTTTGGTTGGGCAGAAGGCCGGGTTTGATCAAACCCTAGTTCGGGACTTTGATCAGGAAAGTGGAAAATTAGGGCTTCTGTAAAAATGGGAATTTTTGAAATCTGTGACCACGGCTAGAAGCTCCTCAGAAAAATAGAAGCTTAGAGCTTTGGATCAAATCTTTTTGATTGGGCAGAAGAGTGGGCTTCATCAAACCCCAGCTCAGGGTCACATCCAGTGAATCCAGAAGTTTCAAAGGCAAAATTGAGGAGTGAAACTTTGCAGTTTTCAAATTCTGAATATACTAGCTTGATCAGCTCATCAAGGCGCACATTTCTATCCTTTCGGAACTTTGAAATTCAAAGTTTAAATTTTTGGGGTTTCTCTGACAAACCCATATCCAGCTCCAGGTCTAGTTCTTGCAAATCAAGTGGATTGGGTTAATCCTAGAAGAAGATGGATTGGTCACCTGCATAAGTGAAGGAGTTCCTGTTTCAGAGGGAGATAAGGCTAAGGCCTTACATAAGATGATTACAAGCAATCTCGACAGGTATGAATCATCAAGGTATGTTTTTAGATTTGTTCATGATTAATTTGATGGTATGTTTGTCTTCATGTTATTATGGTTAGTACAATCTTGATTTTAGACTTGTCATATCACCTTAATAAAACTATGAATGCATGATAGAAAATATTCATTGATTAGGGTGTTGACACTTATAATTGTACTAATGCATTATGGTGTTGTATGAGGTTTATGTGTCTACTAACATGAAAGGTACACCAAGAAAGACAAATCATGTTCTGGTCCAAGAACATATGGTCATGATAACATGAGGACAAAGATTCATCCATTGTCATGGATCTCATAGAAGATCCATTTACGAGGTATGTATAACTTGGTTTTGTAATGGTTAACATATGAGACATGCAGGTTACTAGCACAAGTCACTAAAGAGAACCAAAAGACATTATGCGGGTATGTTAGACATAAACTAGCTAGCATGCTAATCCAGGTATGTTTTTCCTATATCAAGCTAGAATCCTACCTTGGTTTAGGATCTTATACTGTTGTGTTGTTGATAATGATTATTCATGAAGTCATAGGTTTGAATAATCATGGTTGTATGCATATTATGTTTCTTACCATAATTGATGATATGACTAACCAGAAGAATCATGAAGGTATAGGTTTGAATAATCACAAGTTTTATGCATATTATATCTCTTATCTTGATTGATGATTCAACTAACCTGAAGAGTCATAGGTTTGAGTAATTACAGGTTAAGACATGTTATATTTCTTATGATTTGACTAACCATAAGAATCCCACATAAACCTTGAATGCTAATGCTTATTATTCTGTTTGAAATGATCATGACTATACATGCTTGAAATTATTGTGTTTTTAATAGTATACTAATGAATGTATGATTTTATATGAAATCACAAGGATAACACAATCATGATACTAATAAGCATGCATAGGGACCAAGGATGAATATGAGTTCAAGAACAGGTAATTCAGGAAGCAAAGATCAAGAGGGAGCACACTCCAATTGCTCCTGCAAGAAAGCAAAGGAGCACACTCCAGTTGTTCCTGCAAGAAAGAAGAAGAAGCTACTTCAGATTAGGACTCCAACAGCTCCTGCAAGGAAGCAAAGACTCAGAGGGAGTCCACCCAATGAACAAAGAAAGATAAGTATTTTAATCATCATTTCTTGAATATTTGTTTGTTTAAATAATACTGTTCAATAATGTATATACTGATGTTCCTAGAATTAGGTTGTGTATTATGCATATTAGAATAGTTGCATTGATGAACAGTATACTACTAATATACATGGGTAAGTGGCCTATGGCACTGTACAACATTTCATTGCTACTTATCTAGAATGAAACCTCTTTGCTGACATGTTGGGAGTTGTGCACACTCTTAACAATGATCTGGTAGAGATTGGAAGGCATCTAGAAAGTTACGGGATATGGATAAAAGTTGTATTGAAGCATTGGCTAAGATAATTGCATGACTGTATGACATATTTCTTTATGTGTAAGAATTTGTTCTGAAAACTATGAGATGTTTCTAATCATGCAATTTAACCTGTTTTGTAGGAAAGACCGCATATCTTCACCTACAAAAGGACTACAACATTTGTTCCAGCAACAAAGATATTTATTGAAAATATTGAAGTTCCCAGGATTTGGGATGAAGAAATAGAATGCCATGATCCGTCGATCATGAAGAATGATGTTTGGGATGTAGTCCCAAGACGTGAAGGGAAGTTTGTTATGACTTCCAAATGGAACTATCAGATCAAGCATGTTGCAGATGGCAGCATTAAGAAATATAAAAGTGATGAAATAGAAGATGCACTAGATGGATTTCAAGACAACATGGTGTAGTCATACATGTGTGCAGAACTTAGTATGGTAGGATAAACAACTTTCTATCCAGTTTGGGCTTTACCAAGAGTAAAGCGGATTCCAACCTTTACTACAAGGTTGAGGAAGGAAATCCAGTGATACTACTTTTGTATGCGGATAACCTGTTTGTTACAGATGAAGATAGATTGATTGCCGACATGCGGCGGAAGCTTACTACCAAGTTCGAGATGAAGAACTTGGGGATGATGCACTATTTATTTTTTGGCATGGAGGTGTGGCAGAGTGATGGAATCTTCCTTGGACAAGGGAAGTATGCAGTAGAAATCCTGAAGAGGGTCAGGATGATGGATTGCAAGGCCATGACCACACCTATGGCATCGAATCTGAAGCTTCTATGTGATGCTTCATCTGAGCTGGTTGATGTCTCTATGTATTGTCAGATGATTGGGTCCTTGATGTACCTCACGAACACGAGACCGGATATTTGATTTGCTGTGAACACATTGCGCTAGTTCCTGACGGATCCGAGGAGTGTTCACCTGGTTGCTGTAAAGCATGTTCTGAGGTACCTAAAGGGTACAGTGGATTATGGGCTCAAGTATGAGGCGAATCAAAAGTTTAACCTGCAGGGTTATGTTGATTCATATTGGGCTGGCAGTGCTGCAGATAGGAAGAGCACATCTGGGTGCTGCTTCAGTATGGGATCAGGTGTGATCTCTTGGTTTAGCAGGAAGCAGTCCTGTGTAGCACTGAGTACAGCTGAGGCAGAGTATGTTACAGCCTTTTCAGCTAGTTGTGAGGCAGTATGGCTACGGAAGCTACTGTCTGAGTTATTTGATCTCCCATTGGATGCTACTGGTATCTTTTGTGATAACTAGAGTTGTGTGAAGCTGTCCGAGAACCCAGTGTTTCATGACAGGTTGAAACACATAGAGATCAAATATCACTATATCAGGGATATGGTGCAGAGAGGAGCTATGAAGCTCCTGTATGTTGCGACGGACGAGCAGATTGCAGATGTGCTGACAAACCCACTAGCCAGTGTGAAGTTCGAGTACTTCAGAGAGAGGCTTGGCGTGCTTCAGATCGAGGATACTTCGAGGAAGAAGTGATGGACACATTTGCTGAAGCCATTCCAAGCATGTTGGAAGGGGGATCCTACACATGGCTGTGGATGTAAGCGCTGGATGATGAGCATCAGGATGATGTTCTGGTTTCTGCTTGGATATGATCAGTTGGATCATTATATGTATATGTGTATGCATCATGTTGGATGCTGGATATGATCGGTTGGATCATGTGTATGTATTTTGTATATGCATCATGCTGGATGCTGGATATGATCAGTTGGATCATTTATGTATGTATGCATCATGTTGGATGCTGGATATGATCAGTTGGATCATTTATGTATGTACGCATCATGTTGGATGTTGATGGATACATTGTGTGGATCATGTATCTTTTTATGATCAGGTAGATCATGTATGCTGATGGATACATTGTGTGGATCATGTATCTTTGTATGATCAGGTAGATCATGTATGCTGATGGATACATTGTGTGGATCATGTATCTATGTATGTATCAGGTGGATACTTGGTGTGCATCAGATGGATGCATTGTATGATCAGGATGATCGTGGATGACGAGCTTCTCCAGATGACATGTAGCAGGATGTTGCAGTGATGATGATCAGGATGATCATGTGTACATCAGGATGATGTTTGATGAGTATCAGATGATACTTTGTGGCCGTGGATCAGGTTGTGCAGGTAAGCATGTAATTTGTGCCCTAGGAGATTTGTAGATGGTCTTTCGAGGTTTTGCCTATGGCATGTAATTCGGTGCCCTGGGACATCTGGAAAATGCTCTTGCGAGGTTTTGTGGTGAGATCACATGTAATGTGCTCCTGGGAGATCCGACAGGTAGAGCTGAGTGCTCGTAACATCCTGGGATGCTTCATCCAGGTTTTGTGATGGGTCACATGTAATGTGCTCCTGGGAGATCCTACAGGTAGAGCTGTGTGCTCGTAATAGCCTGGGATGCTGCAGCCAGGTTTTGTGACGCACGTAATAAGTCCTGAGGATTCCACAGTATGGCCAGTGATGATGAAGACCTACAGGTGGTGGGCCTACATCCAGTATGAAAAAGGACTGGCTCTGTAGAACTTCCTATGACGAGTAGATTCAGAGATTGATTGAGATAGCAGCAGCAGTGATGATGAAGATGACTCGATGACGATTATCCAGTGATGATGATCCAGAGAAGATGACTTGTGCTAGAAGAACTGTGCTGAGAAATACCTTCCTAGTTAAGAGGGAGTGTTGATGTATATGTAACTTCGGAATGTATTTCACATATATGTATATTGTATTCCTATAGAGATGTTATTATTCCTCTATACGGAAGTGTCGTTATTTATATTGTAAGTGTCGTAACTTATACTTGATGGGTTATTAAACCACCTTGTTGGGGTCGGCCCTGTATAAGTCATGTGGGTCAAAGGGTTATTAGACCACCCTATTGGGGGTCGGCCATATGGGTCTAAGGGTTATTAGACCACCCTATTGGGGGTCGGCCCAGTCAGCATTATGTTATGTGGTTAAGTTCGAGCCTACATGAGTTAGGTAAAAAGGCAAGTCAAGTCAAGTATAAATAGAGTGCGGGAGGCACTCTATTTACTCACTCACTTCTCACACATGCACTCAAGGAGGAGTGGCGCACTTATGGAGGAGGAGGATCTGCTGCTAGGTTATGGCTATCTCTCTTGGTTGGTTGTATCATTGCTCTATCTATCTCTGAGGAAGTTATTGGGGTTTTTCACCTTTATGGTTTTCCCCAAGTAAATCTTTGTGTCTCTTGTGTGCTTGCATTATTGTCTCCATGATTGATATGCTGTAGATATGCTGTACATGTTGTTCTCTCAGTTAAGATCCTAGATTAGATTGAAGTAAATTCTGAAAATTTAACACAACATCTGGATCATCTCCTCGATCTACAGCATCTGGATCATCTCGATCTACAGCATCTGGATCATCATCTCGATTTACAACATCTGGATCATCATAGTAGCATACTCTGCAACGCACACGATCCAATTATAGGATGATCAATCCTGCTCACTTTTAAGACATAGGTCCATGGATGATACAATCCAGATCAAGTTCCAGGATGATCAATCCTTATCACTTTAAGACAAGTCTCATGTCTAGGGATGATGCAATCCCAATCACGTACCTTTTGAACCAAACATTTAGGGATGATGCATTCATCTCACGTACCTTTTGAACCAGTGTTCACGGACGATGCACTCCTCTCACGTAACTTTTGAACCACTGTTCACAGACGATGCAGTCCTCTCACATACCTTTTGAACCAATGTTCATGGACGATGAAGTCTTCTCACGTACCTTTTGAACCAATGTTCACAGACGATGCATTCCTCTCATGTACCTTTTGAACCAATGTTAACGGACGATGCAGTCCTCTCACGTACCTTTTGAATCGAGGTCCAAGGACAATGCAGTACTATCACATACCTTTTGAACCAAAGGTTCATGGATGATGCAGTCCTCTCATGTACCTTTTGAACCAATGTTCACGGATGATGCAGTCTTCTCACATACCTTTTGAACCAATGTTCACGGATGATGCAGTCCTCTCATGTACCTTTTGAACCGAGGTCCAGGGACGATGTAGTCCTATCACGTACCTTTTGAACCAAAGGTTCACGGACAATGCAGTCCTCTCACATACCTTTTGAACCGAGGTCTAGGGACGATGCATTCCTATCACATACCTTTTGAACCAAAGGTTCACAGACGATGCAGTCCTCTCAAGTACCTTTTGAACTGAGGTCTAGGGACGATGCAGTCCTATCATGTACCTTTTGAACCAAAGGTTCACGGACAATGTAGTCCTCTCACATACCTTTTGAACCGAGGTCCAGGGATGATGCAGTCCTATCATCAATTTTCAGAGACATCTGTGTACAGATCAATTCTGGGACCGAATTCCGGGGAAGATACAATCCCCATCTATCCACCAAGGAATTCATTCTCGAAGACATCTGTCTACAGATCAATTCTGGGACCGAAGTCAGGGGAAGATACAATCCCCATCTGTCCACCAAGGAATTCATTCTTGAAGACATCTGTCTACGGATCAATTCTGGGACCGAAGTCCAGGGAAGATACAATCCCCATCTGTCCACCAAGGACGTCATTCTCGAAGACATTTGTCTACGGATCAATTTTGGGACCGAAGTCCAGGGAAGATACAATCCCCATCTGTTTACTAAGGACTTCATACATCGACCTTCCTGTCGGCAACACAAATATAGGTATCCACATCATTGACCTCACTGTCGATGCAGGAAATCTCATCATTAGTGACTACATCACTCCCCCTTTCAAGGAGGGTCCTTCTGAACTACACCAAACTTGTCTCGGAAATACTCAAACTTTACTCGAGATAGATGTTTGGTCAATATATTAGCGACTTGTTCGTCAGTGCTTACATACTCGAGCTTGATAGCTCCTTTCTGCACCATATCCCGTATATAGAAATATCAGATCTCTATGTGTTTTGACTTATCATGGAACACTGGATTCTCTGTCATCTTGATACAACTCTGGCTGTCACACATGATCACAGTGGGGTCCATCTCTAAGTCAAATAAACCAAATAATAACTTCTGAAGCCATATCGCTTCGTAATTAGCAGAGAAAGCAACTATATATTCAACTTCAGTTGTGCTGAGAGCCACACTAGAATGCTTCCTACTAAACCATGAGATCATGGCAGATCCAAGACAATAACATCCACCTGATGTACTCTTCCTGTCTGAGACACTTCCTTCCCAATCAGCATCTGAGTAGCCATGTAATATGAAGTCATGATCTCCAAGATAATATAGACCAAAATCTATCGTACCCTTTAGATACCTCATCACATGATTTGCAGCTATTAAGTGAACTCTTCTAGGTTCCACTAGATACTGACTCAAGGTATTTACGACAAAGCATATGTCTGGTCTAGTATTTGTCAAATACATCAATGACCCAATTAATCTGTCTGTATAGAGTCACATCCACTAACTCTGATGAGTCATCGGCTAATAACTTCAAGTCAGAACCCATGAGAGTGGCCATGGTTGTACATTCCAACATATCAAATATTCTCAAAATTTCCACAGCATACTTTCCCAGGTTGAGAAAGATTCCTTTTGAGTCTTTCCATACTTCCAGACCTAGGAAGTAATGCATCAATCTGAGATCTTACATCTCAAATTCTGTAGCCATCTTCTTCTTGCTTTCCATGATCTGTTTCTTATTCCCTGTCAGAAAGAGATCATCTTCATACAATAATAGTATGACAGGTTCATCATCCATAACCTTAAGGTAAAGGTTAGGATCAGCTTTACTTTTGGTAAAGCCCAAGCTTTTCAAGAAGCTATCATCTCTCCTTCTGTGACTGAACATCATCTACACTCTGCAGTGAGTGTTCTTCTGCATATCTATCCGTGCCATCTCTCGTAAGATGGGTCTACTGATATGAGCCTCAAGATCATTCGAACTCTGAGGCGAGTTCCTTCTTAAATATAATCTGTGTATAGATACCATCTTCAACCTTGTAGCAAAGGTTGAAATCTGCATCACCCATGGTGATCATTAAGCTCATCAAATGACTATCGATCCTGGGTATCCATACAAAGATTTCTTCAATTCTGGGAACTTTCTCGATTTGCTCTTCTTCTTCAATCACACCATTGAGAGAACAGTATTTATCTAGCTACTTGGAGCAAACATCTCGTCATGATCCTCTTCCTCTTTCTAAGAGAATCTTCTAGCCATGAGCCTTCTAAAGTATGTTTGATTTGTAAATCTTCTTTTTGAACATCCATCACTTGTTTAGTGTTCATCATTCTTCATGATCTTTCCTACAAATCAGAATTAAGTACATGATTAGTAATACTTCATAATCATCAAATCATGTTGACATGATAACCTATTATGCATACAGATATGATTTACATAGTTATGCAACTATCTTGACCAATACTTTGGCACAACACTTTTCCATATCCTGTATGCATACAGTGGCTATCTAGATGCCTTCCATCTCTACTAGAACATACTATCGAGAGCGTGCACAACTCTCAGCATGTTAGCAAAGAGGTTTCATTCTAGACAATCAACAATGGAATGTTTGTCCAACTTACCAATCATATGCATATTAGTAGTATACTGTTCAATGCTATATGAATGCTTACACTTAGCATGATATATTCTAGGAATACAAATATGCATACAACTATTACGAGCAATATCATTGACTATTCAGTAATTCAAATAACAATTCAAATACTTATCTTTTTATGTCTTGTGAGGTTGCATCTTTCTTGGTCTCGACTTCCCTTCCATGTCATGAGTTTCTATCCATTCTTGACCACTATGCATGCTTAAGTGTGCACTAGTGTTGTCATCATGATCTCATACATAATCATACATTCATTAGTATAAACTCAATATTATCACAACATTATGATTCTAAGTAATCTTGAATATGTATGGTCATGATCATTCAATACATGGGTATACTAATATCCTAGCACAAAGTAGGATTCTAACTTGACATATGAAAACATACTTGGATTAGTTACATGCTTAGTTATGTCTAACATACCCAAACAATATCTTTATTCTCTTCAATGATTTAGATACCTTGTGCTAGTAACCTACATACCTCATAAGTTAAGCATAGTAGAAATAAATCATACATACCTTGTAAGTAGAGCTTCTATGTGTTCAAGGATTATGGATGAGTCTTTGTCTTCATGTCATCATGGTCATGGAACTTGATTTGTCTTTCTTGATGTACCTATATCTTGTTAGCAGACAAATCAACCTCATACAACACCACAGTGCATTAGTACAATCATATAACCCTAATGAATGCCTTCTATCATTCACATGCTTTCATACTTTTACTAGAGTAATAAGACAATTCTAAGATGAATCAAGATTGTACTAACCTTAATAATATGAAGGCAAGCATATTATAAACTTAATCATGAACAGATTTCAACACATACCTGTATCTCCTCAAGTCATACCTGTCAGGGAATTCTTGTAGTCTTCTTATGTAAGGCCTTAGCCTCATCTCCCCCTGAAACTGGATCTGGAGCTCGATTAGGGTTTGTCAGAGAAACCCTAAAAATTCAAACTTTGACTTTCACACTTCTGAATGGATGGAAAGATGTGCCTTGCTGAGCTAATCAAGCTAGCATACTTCAATTTTGAAATCTCCAAAAATTTGACCCCTCAAAATTGCCTTCGAAACTTCTGGATCTTCTGGACAGGATCCTGAACTAGGGTTTGATGAAGCCCACCCTTCTTCCCAATCAAAAGGTTTGATCCAAATCTCTAAACTCTTATTTTTTTGAGGAGCTTCCAGTTGTGGTCATAGACTTCACAAATTCCAACTTTTGCTGAAGCCCTAATTTTCCACCTTTCCGATCAAAATCTCGAATTGGGGTTTGATCAAGCCCGGTCTTATACACAACCAAAAAATTTGATCTTGGTCTCTAAATTTTGATTTTCCTGAGTAGTATTCAGCCGTGGACTCCAATTCCAAAAATTCCAACTTTCTCCAAAACCCTAAATTCTGGAAGCCATGAATGAAGGTGCTAAAAAATAATTATGTTTTGACAGAAATATGTACCTGATTGTTTCTGGTGTAACTCTGAACTTTTCAATCCACAGGGTCTAAAAAATTTTCTTGTGGTACCTGACTTGTCATATTTCCATCCCGATAGGTCTGACCTCAATTGTATTCTATGAGAGAGAGTTATGCCAAGTGTCGAAATGTGACCTGTTTATGGGATAAAACCGGAGAATGAACTTGTATGGCATTCCACGTGTCATTGGTTCAACTTCGTCCTCTAAAAAAGTTAATTGAGATAGTACAGTCCGTGCACTACATGTCACATTTTACAAAATTTCATTTGGAGCTTCCTAGCCCAAGTTATGACCTTTTTTCCTAGGTCACCTTATTATGACTGAGATCTGGAAGAGGTAGAAACCCTAACTTGTACTGATCATAACTCATAAAGTACAACGAATATGAGGGTTTCCTTTGGAAACAAGGTACTTGGAGATGTTAACTACGACTTGTAAAGGTTTCAGATCCTGAACCTTCTCCAAAATGAATTTATAGAGAAAGTGCCACGATGACTGGTTTTTGCTATACAAAACCCTAACCTTCAAATTGTCGCAAGTGAAGCAAGTGTCGTAAGTGCCATACATTGCCTTCCTTCAGGTTAGCTCTGATACCATGTTAAAATTCAATATGCTAAGACAGAAAATACTAGCATTACATTCCATTTCACAACAATAGCATACACAGAATCACTGAAAGAATAACAAGCACAGCATAAACACAAGAGACACAGATTTATCCCAGGAAACCCTCATGGGGTAGAAAACCCAACAAAGCTTCCTCAATATAGATGACCAGCAAATACAAAGATGTAAACCCTAGACAAGAGCTCCTCCTCCTTCAATGCAGACTTCTCTCACACAAGTGCGCCAATCACAAGTGGATGAATGAGTGAGATAAGTGAGGAACATCCTCCTCTACTTATACTTGTTTCCTGACTGAATTTTACACAAGCTAGGTCGTCCCCAACTTAATTACTGGGTTAAACACTCCATTACAACTAACTGGGCCGACCCCTCTAGGGTGGTCTAATAACCCTTTGACCCACATAACACATACAGAGACGACCCCCACTGGGGAAGTCTAATAACCCAAGTTACCACAATCCGATGGAGGAATAAACATATCCGGATATACAATAAGATCTTCACGGAGGAATGAAACATCTCCGGAATAATAAAGTACAAATATAATATTATTAGAAGTTACAATATTCAACAAAAGATAGCATAAATATACCAGAAGAAAGTAATCCATTCCTTAATAATGAATAAATGAGATAAATAAGAATCCTCTTCAAGGGAGTAACCTCCCTAGACAATGTACTAAGTGCATAAGACAAGACAAGATACAATGATGACTAAAATGAAAATATCTCCTTCCTAGATATAGGAGAAAAAGGTGTATAATAAAAACTAATAGACCCAAGCCAACATCAATAATATGTAATGAACCACCATATAGGAGGTAATGCACCACTCTATAGGGGGTAATGTGCCATCATATAGGGCTTAACGCTATCATTATCTCTCTACCACTATATCACTTTCTATCTCTCTCTCTCTCTCACACAAGTTAAATCTATATCCCCATTCTATACTCTCTCTCTCTCTCTCTCTCTATCTATCTTTTCCCACCCCTTCAACACTCCCTCCCTCCCCCGCATTCAGTAACTCATTCTCTCCCACAACCATTCCCTTTCTACCCCCTCTCCTTCTTTTGATACCTCTCTTATGCTTTGTACCACCCTTCCTCCTAATCCTCTTGTCTCCTCTCCCCTCCTCTCTCTAACTCTCTCTCAACCACTCTCTCTCTCTCTCTCTCTCTCTCTCTCTCTCTTTCTATATTTATACCCCTTTCCACCCCTCCCCTTCTTTCCCTCCCTCTCCCTCCCTCTCTCCCTCCTTCTCTCGTCCCATCTACTTGTACCTATCTAAATCCCCCTCCATCCCTATCTATATATCTATTTCCCTTTATTTCCCTTCCCTCTATCTTTATCTTTGTCTATCCCTCGCTCTCCCTAACCCCCCGAATGCCTCCACTCTGTCCCTAATCTTCCCGACAACCCCCACTTTCTCTCTCTATCTATATTAGAATCCATAATCTATGTCACTCTCTCTATAGGAATCCATGAGACATGGATCTAGGCATCCATTTTCAATATTGATGCTTGGCTCTCAATATTGCATACATGTTACAATGCATTTGCGTTATGGAGGCCTATGCATCCTTATCCCAATACAATGCAATACAATGCTTCTGCAGCGATTCCTACTATAGATGTTACAATGCATATTATGCGTTATAACACACATACGTTATTGCATTCATAGAGTATTAATGCATACAACTCTATAACACATATGTGTCATAATGTATATATGTTATAACGCTTATGCACTATGGAGCTCTATGTATTCCCGTGTTATTTAATTAGATATGCCTTAAATAATGTATTAACTGTTTGAAATTAGATTTTTTAAAATGCATGTATGTTATAACGTTAGTGCGTTTTAACACATACACTTTTTATAGTTCTATCCATCCGGTGTATTATGGAATTCGATATGCATTTAATGTATTAACCATTAATTTAGGTTGTTCATAATGCATTTGCATTATAAAAAATACGCATTATAATGCATATACATTTTTTTCTTTTATAAAAAAATCATGTGATGAGATCTTTGTTTGAATTCTAGAACAACAAAATACACAAACATAGACTCTATTTACTCTATTCGAGTTCGAAATTTCTCTTTTCTTGTTGTTTATAAAATTCACAAGCAATCAATAATATTTCATATTTTTTGATGGGGAATTTACATAGTAGAAGCTGAAAGTATTCAAGGAAGATGCTTACACCAGAAGAAATGGAAGAACATAGAGAGAAGGAATAGGAATGTTGATGTATATGTAACTTCGGAATGTATTTCATCTATATATTTATTGCACTCCTATAGAGATGTATTATTCGTCTATATGGAAGTGTCGTCATTTGTATTGACAAGTGTCGCAAGTGTGTTAACTTGCCGATGGGTTATTAGACCACCTTGTAAGGGGTCGGCCCGATATAATGTAATATGAAGTTATTGTACCTAGCTAGACAAGTCGGCCCCATAAGGTTATTGGGAAAACAGGACAAGTGTAAATAGAGATCGGGAGATCTCTATTTGGATCACTTCAGAACTCACACTTCCCTCACTCGGAAAGTGGTGCACATGTGAGGAGGAGGATTAGCTACTAAGAGGAGTCTATCTCTTGTACTTTGGTTGAGCTATTTCTCTATCTATCTCTGAGGAAGTTGTGGGGTTTTTCACCTTAGGGTTTTCCCCACGGAAACTTTGTGTGTCTATTGGCTCTCATGCTTTTGCTTCTTGTGATGATTGACATGCTTGTTATGATTGATATGCATTGATATACTGTACATGTTATTCTCTCAGTAAAGATCCTAGAGTATTGTGAATTAATGCTCAAAATTTAACATGGTATCAGAGCTAACCTAAGAAGAAGACATTGTGTAGTGACATAGACTAGGGTTTCTTGCTTATTGGGTTTCTCTCCACAGATTTTGGAAAAGCAGTATAGTATATTGACTCTACTCATCAAGGAGAATCTATCTGTCCAATCAAAATTCAATTCTGAGCATTTTCAGATTTGACCCTAAAAATTAGGGTTTCCACAAAAACAGGAATTTCTGAAATCTGAAGACATAGCTGGAAGCTCCTTGGAAAAATTGAAGTTTAGAGCTTTGGATCAAGATTTTTGGTTGGGTAAATATCCGGGAAACTCAAACCCTAATTCAGGGTCCTCCCTAGTGAACCCGGGAAGACTAAAAGGCATTTCTGAAGGGTGAAGCTTTGCAGATCTCAAATTCTGAATACACCAAGCTGATCAGATCATCAAGGCGCATCTTTCTATCCTTTTAGAAAGTTGATTCACTTTTTGAATTTTTAGGGTTTTTTCGACAAAACCTAATCCGGGACCAGATCTAGTTTTCAGCAAAGCAAGTGGTAAGACCTAAATCTCTTCTATTTCCATTTGAAGTACTATTTAAGATGTCTCACCACACCAAGCTTGAGGATAATATTGAAGGGGCTGATAACTTCTGAGCTTGGAAGTATAGGATTGGGTTAATCCCGGAAGAAAATGAATTAGACTCCTACATCAGCTCTGAGGTCCCTATCCTAGAGGATGAAGAGGGAAGAGGCTAATGTATTGCACAAGAAGAACTTGGTCAAGGCAAAGAGAATCATTGTTGATTTTATCAAAGACCATCTCATACCACATGTGTCATCTCTAAAGACACCCAAGGAGATGTTTGACTCCCTGACCAAGTTGCTTGAAGGGAAGAACATAAATTGGAAGATGACTCTACGGAATCAATTGAAAGAGGTAAAGATGTTGAATGGAGAGACCATTCAATCTTACTTCTCCAAGGTCTCTCAGATCAAGGAACAACTTGAAGCTGTGGATGAAGTATTGGACAATGGTGAAGTTGTTATGACCACTCTGAATGGCCTACCTAGGTCATGGGACTCCTTTATTCAAGGAATCTGTGCAAGAAAGAAATTGATCTCTTTCAGTAGACTGTGGGAGGAATGCTCTCAAGAAGAAGCTAGGCTTGTGGCACGAGAACAAAAGATGGGGAATGAAGATCAAGCTCTCACAACTCACACCAAGGTAAGGAAGGTTAAGAGGGAGAAATATCATAACAAGAAACATTCTCACCCTTATCACAAGAAGAAAGATCTATCTCATGTTCGATGTTTCGAATGTAATGAAATGGGACACTTTGCTTCAAATTGTCCCAAGAAGAAGAAAGACAACAACTTCAACAAGAAGAAGAAGAATAACAAAAGAAGATATCATGCTCATGCTGCTGAGGATGATGAACCTCCCTGGAAGAAAGATAGAGCAGAAAGTGATGACTCATCAAGTGAAGAAGAGTATGTTCTAATCTCTACTCTCACATGTACTATTTATCATGGTTGTAATGATTGGCTAATTGACAGTGGGGCTTCTAAACACATGACTGGGTATAAAGAATCTTTTGTAAATTTATCTGAACATGAATCACCCCATAAAGTGAAACTTGGGGATGATCATCAATACCCTATCAAAGGAAGTGGGGAAGCCTCCTACAACCTAGAATCTAGAAATTCCTTGAAGATGAAAGATGTGCTATTTGTACATGGGCTCAAGACAAACCTACTCTCCATCTCTGCATTAGATGCAAAAGGTATGAGGGTTGCATTTGTAGATGGCCAAGTCCTAATGTGGCCAAAGGGTAAAACTAATGATGATGCAGTGGTGAATGGAGAGCAAGAGGCAGGATTGTATAAATTGAAGGGACAACCTGAACATGCCATGGTGCACGATTCCATGGAGCGAAGTGAACTTTGGCATAGAAGACTTGCACATATGCACTACAGAGAATTACCAATTGCAAGTAAGGTTGTAGAAGGTCTTCCTGAAATTAAGACCAAGCATGAAGGTGTTTGCAAAGGATGTGCAAAAGGAAAGAACATAAAGAAGGCATTTCCAAGCACTGAAAGCAAGGCAAAAAGTATCTTGGAAATTATTCACTCCAATGTATGCATCCCGATGTCATCCAGCTCTCTAAGTGGGTATGTTTAATATGTCTCTTTCATTGATGACTTCTCCAGGAAGACTTGGGTTTACTTCTTGAAAAACAAAGATGAAGTGTTGGATAAGTTCAAGGAATTCAAAACCTTGATGGAGAACCAAACTGATAAGAAGATCAAAACATTCAGATCCGACAATGGTGGCAAATTCACCTCAGGTGACTTCAAGAAGCTATGCAGTGATTCAGTGATTAAGAGGGAGTTGAGTGCTCCCTACTATCCACAACAGAATGGAGTTGCAGAAAGGAAGAATAGAACAATCATGGAAGTAGCACGGGCAATGCTGCATGACCAGGATCTACCCATGCATCTATGGGTAGAAGCAACTAGGACAGGTAATCCAGGAAGCAAAGATCAAGAGGGAGCACACTCTAGCAGTTCATGCAAGGAAGCAAATATTGAGAGGGAGTCCACCCAACAACAAACAAACAAAGATAAGTATTTGAATTGTCATTTCTTGTATATTTGATTGTTTAAATAATACTGTTCAATGATGTAAATACTTATGTTCCTAGACTTAGGTTGTGTATTTTGCATATTTGCATTAATGAATAGTATACTACTAATAAGCATATGATGGGTAAGTGGCCTATGGCACTGCACAACATTCCATTGCTACTTATCTAGAATGAAACCTCTTTGCTGACATGTTGGGAGTTGTGCACACTCTTAACAATGTTCTGGTAGAGATTGGAAGGCATCTATAAAGTTACGGGATATGGATAAATGTTGTATTGAAGCATTGGCTTAAATAATTGCATGACTATATGACATATTTCTTTATGTGAAAGAATTTGTTCTGAAAATTATGAGATGTTTCTAATCATGCAATTTAACTTGTTTTGTAGGAAAGTCCATATACCTTCACCTACAAAAGAAGGACTACAACATTTGTTCAAGCAACAAAATTATCTATTGAAGATATTGAAGATATTGAATTTCCCAGGATATGGAAAGAATGCCATGATCCATCGATCATGAAGAACGATGTTTGGGATGCGGTCCCAAGACCTGAAGGGAAGTCTGTTGTGACTTCCAAATGGATCTACAAGATCAAGCATGTTGTAGATGGCAGCATAGAGAAATACAAGGCAAGATTCGTAGCTTGTGACTTCTCTCAGAAAGAGGGAATAGATTATGAAGAAACTTTTGCTCCTGTAGCCAGGTACACTTCCATTAGATCAATACTTTCCCTCCCTGCAGCGATGAAATGGAAGATACACCAGATGGATGTCAAGACTGCCTTCTTGAATGGTGTAGTTGAAGAGGAAGTGTATGTGGAGCAGCCACTCAGTTTTGAAACACATGACAGGGAGTCATATGTGTGTAGATTGAAGAAAGCCTTGTATGGCTTGAAACAAGCTCCCAAAACTTGGTATGATAGGATGGACAGTTTCCTATCTAGTTTGGGCTTTACCAAGAGTAAAGTGGATTCCAACCTTTACTACAAGGTTGAGGAAGGAAATCCTGTGATACTACTCCTATATGTGGATGACCTATTTGTAATAGGAGATGATAGATTGATTAACGATACAATGAGGAAGCTTGCTGCCGAGTTCGATATGAAGGACTTGGGGATGATGCACTATTTTCTAGGTATGGAGGTGTGGCAGAGTGCAGATGGGATCTTCCTTGGACACGGGAAGTATACAGTAGATATCTTGAAGAGGTTTAGGATGATGGATTGCAAGGCCATGGCCACACCTATGGCATCAAACCTGAAGCTTCTATGTGATGCTTCATCTGAGCCGGTTGATGTCTCTATGTATCGTTAGATGATTGGGTCCTTGATGTACCTGAGGAACACGAGACCAAATATTTTCTTTGCGGTGAACACATTGAGCTAGTTCATGATGGATCTGAGGAGTGTTCACCTGATTTCTGTAAAGCATATTCTAAGGTACCTGAAGGGTACAGTTGATTATGGGCTCAAATATGAAGCGAATCAAAAGTTTAATCTACAGGGTTATGTTGATTTAGATTGGGAAGGCAGTGCTGCAGATAGGAAGAGCACATCTGGGTGCTGCATCAGTATGGGATCAGGTGTGATCTCTTGGTTTAGCAAGAAGCAGTCCTGCGTAGCATTGAGTACAGCCGAGCCAGAGTATGTTGCATCCTGTTCAGCTAGTTGTGAGGCAGTACGGCTTCGAAAGCTACTGTCAGAGTTATTTGATCTCCTGCTGGAGACTACTGGTATCTTTTGTGACAACCAAAGTTGTGTGAAGCTGTCTGAGAACCCGGTGTTCCACGACAGGTCGAAGCACATTGAGATCAAATATCACTATATCAGGGATATGGTGCAGAGAGGAGCAGTGAAGCTCTTGTATATTGTGACGGATGAGCAGATTGCAGATGTGTTGACGAAGCCACTAGCCAGAGTGAAGTTTGAGTACTTCAGAGAGAGGCTTGGCGTTCTTCAGATAGATGACACTTCGAGGAAGAAGTGATGGACACATTTGCTGAAGCCATTCCAAGCATGTTGGAAGGAGGATCCTTCACATGGCTATGGATGTAAGCGTTGGATGATGAGCATTAGGGTGATGCTCCAGTTACTGCTCTGTATTTGTATGCATCATGTTGATGTTGGATATGATCAGCTGGATCATTTCTATATTTATATGCATCATGTTGATGCTGGATATGATCAGTTGGATCATTTATGTATTTGTATGCATCATGTTGATGTTGGATATGATCAATTGGATCATTTATGTATGTATGCATCATGTTGATGTTGGATATGATTAGTTGGATCATGTGTATGTATCTGTATATGTATCAGGAGGATACATTGTATGATCAGGTGGATCATGTATTTGTATGTGTATCAGGTAGATCATGTATGATGATATGTATCAGGTAGATATTGTGTATGCATTAGGTAGATGCATTATATGATCAAGATGATCACAGATGACGAGCTTCAGGATGTTTCTCCAGATTATATGCATCAGGTTGATGGTATGATGATGATTAGGTTGATCATGTGATGATGTACATCAGGATGAAGTATAGTGAGTATCGGTTTGATACTCTATGTCGTGGACAGGTTGTGTAGGTAGCATAGAAAATACCCTTTAAAAATCGGACAGGTGGAGTGGTGTGATCGTAACATCCTGGGTTGCTCTATCGAGATCCAGATAGGTAGAGCGGTGTGCTCGTAACATCCTGGGATTCTTTGAGTAGGTTTTGCTACAGGTAGCATATAAAAGAACCTTTAAAATCTGGATAGGTAGAGTGGTGTGCTCCTAACATCATGGGATGCTCTATAGAGATCCAGACAGGTAGAGCGGTGTGCTCGTAACATCTTGGGATTCTTTGAGTAGGTTTTGCTACAGTTTCACATAGAAAAGATCCTTTAAAATATGGACAGGTAGAGCGGTGTGCTCGTAACATCCTGGGATGCTCTATCGAGATTCAGACAGGTAGAGCGGTGTGCTTGTAACATCTTGGGATGATCTGAGTAGGTTTTGTGAAATTTCACATAGAAAAGATCCTTTAAAATCCGGACAGGTAGAGTAGTGTGCTCGTAACAACTTGGGATGCTCTATCGAGATCTAGACAGGTAGAGCGGTTTGCTTGTAACATCCTGGGATGCTCTGAGTAGGTTTTGTGAAGGTCAACATGTAAAAGAACCTATATTCTGTGCTAGGTTTTGTTGACGCACGTAATCAGTCCTGGGATCCACAGTATGGCCATTGATGATGAACACTTGCAGGTGGTGGGCCTACATCCAGCATGAAAAAGGGCTGGCTCTGTAGAACTTCCTATGACGAGTAGATTCAGAGATTGATTGAGATAGAAATAGCATTGACGATGACGATGATTCGAGGACGATGCATCGATGATGATGATCTAGAGAAGAAGACTTGTGCTAGATGATCTGTGTCGAGAAATACCTTCCTAGTTAAGAGGGAGTGTTGATGTATATGTAACTTCGGAATGTATTTCATCTATATATTTATTGCACTCCTATAGAGATGTATTATTCCTCTATATGGAAGTGTCGTCATTTGTATTGACAAGTGTCGCAAGTGTGTTAACTTGTCGATGGGTTATTAGACCACCTTGTAAGGGGTCGACCTGATATAATGTAATATGAAGTTATTGTACCTAGCTAGACAAGTCGGCCCCATAAGGTTATTGGGAAAACAGGACAAGTATAAATAGAGATCGAGAGATCTCTATTTGAATCACTTCAGAACTCACTCTTCCTTCACTCGGAAAGTGGCGCACATGTGAAGAAGAGGATCAACTGCTAAGAGGAGTCTATCTTGTGTACTTTGGTTGTACTTTGGTTGAGCTATTGCTCTATCTATATCTGAGGAAGTTGTGGGGTTTTTCACCTTATGGTTTTCCCCATGGAAACTCTGTGTGTCTATTGGCTCTCATGCTTTTTCTTCTTGTGTTGATTGACATTCTTGTTATGATTGATATGCATTGATATAATGTACATGTTATTCTCTTAGTAAAGATCCTAGAGTATTGTGAATTAATGCTCAAAATTTAACAAGGAACACATGAGGAATTGTAGAGATTCAACTGGTGAGAGAGAAATTCCCACCCCTCCTCCATAATTGAATTCAACCAATGGGAGATAAATTACCACCCCTCCTCCATAATTGAATTCAATTGGTGATAGATAAATTACTACCTCTCCTCCATAATTGAATTTAACCGATGCGAGAGCAATTCCTACCCTGCCTCCACAATTGAAGCGAATGAATTCAACATGAGAGATAATAGATTATAGCTCACTACACCAGTCAAAGAGGATGACTTTCAGAGTGGAAAATATAATTTCACCATTAATTCCCATTGGTACAATGATTATGACATCCATCCATGATCCACCAATCCACAATTCATTCTCGAATTCATCACAATTTGATGATAGAGATGGTCAAGAAGACAATAATTTGTTATTTGCAGCTAGTTATGGGGAGGTACCAACACTAATACATCATTTGTTGAACATCTTGGTGAAGAGATTAATGATTTTTTTACTAATGTTGCTTTCCAATAACCATCCTACATGGTACAATATCCAAATCAAACTATCCAACTTGTAGTAGATGTCAATGTCACTCCACCTGTTGAAATACAACCGAACCTTTCCTCTCAATGAAAGAAAACTCCAAAACACGTACAAGTGGACAAGAGTGCCTTGTCTTCAATAGAAGGTAAGTTTCCTATATGCACTATCAACCACCATTGTTAACAAATTTTACAACAGTATTTTGAACCTAAATTTGATGCTAGTAAATGTCAATTATTTTTATCTTTGCTAAAATCTAGGAGTTTGGCAATAGTTAGAAGAAAAATAGGATCAAAAGCACCAAAAAATACAGAATCAAGTAATCACATTGTAAAATCACTTGTTGATGCATTCAGATCCATTTGTAAAAAAACCATTCACTTGAAAAGAATGTGGCTTGACGTGTATTGGTTGAATCAATCATAACTAGAAGCACAAGACAACGCCATTTACTTAAATGAACATTAGAAATTGTTAAAATGCATCCCAAAACTCTAAAAAGATATTCCATCAAAAGATCCAGTCTTGACATAGAAGAAGAAACAAATAAATTATGGGAATTGAGTGGTAGGTTGCAATGTAAAGACATGAAGTTAGTTGAAGCAGTGAATGGACTAGTGCATGTATTTTGGCATAATAACACTATGCCTTATTCAAACACAAAGGACGCGTTAAAACATTGTATGGGTTCCATGGATCATGAACCCCACATTAAACACTATCTTGACATGACATAAAATCAATTTTAATAAATGTTTAATGCCACCCATGCAGAGTTGAGGCTTGGCCAATGATCTTTTGAAAAATTCAAACCTTGGTATGTTAGGATCAAAACCATCCATAACACATGTTATTGTAGATATCACATAGAGTTTGATTATTATGATAATACTTTTGTACATATACATCATTTTTTTCACCCTAACTATGCAGGTGAATGCTCAAGTACAATACCGCCAATGTAAGCTAGATATTTAATCCATACCCTCATTTGTCTAAGGCAAGTTGGACATACAAAATATGCAAAATATTGTGTAGATGGTACTTGCAATAATTGTGGCGGAATAACACTATGGAGTGAGTGCATCCATGCGAGTGAAGATCATCCATTTGAGAATACAATTGTGTATAAACAGGTCTCCCAATACAAGACCTATCAGTTACATGATGGTAAAGAAATTCAGAAGATTAAATTAGTGAATTCACAGGTAACAACGAATTTGTGAAATTTTGGTTAAAATTAGCTTATTCTATTTCTAATTGTTCTATCTAGTTATCTAATTCTTGTTTTGTATTTCCCCAACAGGTGAAAGTATGTGATTTTATTCTAGAGTTTCATGGAAATATTCATTATCACATTCAGAATATCAACATGGCTCGGTGGTAAGACGAACAATTTAAAACATGTAGAGATACATTCCCCTTGAAACAATATTCTCAGTGACTGATTTCACTGAAAACTACACCCTACAACTGTTGAAATTTGGTTGAGCTTTGATATTTAATTCTTTTAGATGCAGGGACTTGAAGCAATGAGACAATTCAATCCATGAAATTCGTACAACCATAACACAAGATATACCGTGGGAAAAATCCTCAAAATTATGAGAACAAAAACCCTAGAAATTCTTCTCAGTATAATATAATGGATAACAGAGAATGTTTTCTTTTACAACATAGCAGATTGATTTCGGAAGATAAGAGATCACCAAACACTCTTGATGAAGATACAAAATCAATAGAGAAGAGAGATTGATCGGATGTGTGCCCAACACAACAATAACAAGCACGAACAATACCTTGCATAAAGAGAAGCACCTTGCCTTCAATGGAGAAGAGAATTCGCTTCACATTGGATTCATCAATACTTTATAACATATTTATACATTCTTCTCTTCTATTTTTAACTTCTAACTTCAGGATGCACTCGTCCTCAAACTAGATGTATTAATATTGCATGCATAGGTGTGCACCACTTCTCATGCAGTGCTTTATCTCACTGAGCTGTCACTTAGGATGAACTCACCTCTTAACTAAAATATTTCGCACTTAATTAGGTGGATAACTTAAGTGTCGACATGCAAGTGTCACAACTCATGTGTCATCTTTTTGTTTAACATAAGTGTCATCATGCAATAACACTTAGTTAACTAGATCTTCTTTGTTGTCACTTAGTTATCTCTCTTTAACTGAAGTGTCGTCTTTTAGTTTAACTAAAGTGAAAACACTTTAGTTAACTAGTCCTTCTTATTTAACACTTTAGTTAACTAGTCCTTCTTATTTAACACTTAGTTAACTGAAATCATGTTGATTGATTTAGTTGAAGTGACCACTATGATTTCTTAGTTAACTAAGGCATATCTTTAACTGAAGCTTTAAAAATTTGAGTTCTCTTTAATTAGTTGAAGTGTTTGCAAGGGAATTTTTGAATTCTCTTGAATCTCTATGATTTATCTTTTATTTCTTTATCTCTTATTGCATGGTCAATATTTAGTAAATTTAATTATACATCACATTACATTATACTAAGAATAATTATCGGATGTTGTGATCATATTATATTATTTCAGACCAAATGATCATATGCTAAAGTAATTCACTTTACAGGTGATCAATATCTAAAGGAGACTTAATACTAGCAACTGGTGATCATGGTTAATAATACATCACACAACATTAAATTCTTTTAACAAGTAAAGCATGACCTTTATATGTAAGTTCCACCTCTATACGGGAGGTCCATCTCATGGATATCTTTATACAAAAGGTTCACATGATAATAATGACTTGACACACAAGTCCGGAGCCTTCTCCAACAAGACTTTACAACATCATTACTTTGATCAAGTACCTATACATATGAGGAATAGCCTTTACACAGAAGGAAATCAAAGTGCTCACCTCTATACACGAGGATCAATCTTGGTTGTACAAGATTTGTTTGGAGAATGTCTCTTGATGCTGTATATTTAATAACAACCACAAAATGAGATACAAAGACAATACTACCATTCAGATCATGTGAGCATAATGGTTCATATCACTTATAGGAATGAGACGAATAGTAGTGAAGAGAAGTAGGTGATATTGAAAGAAAGTCACTTCTACATAAGTGATTACCATACCCATGACATCCATTATGTGCAACACTGCTTCCAATTGTTCTATGATCAATTGAACTCTAGGGATATACCATTTTGTCGACATTGGATATGGTTAGATGGTTGCACAAGGAATTTAAAAAATGCATGTGTATTTCAATGGTTATATTTGTTGTACATAAAATACAAGTTTCCACATATATGGAACTATTTTGATACTGGACATGGAAAAGGAGAGCACAATGGTGCTAGTGCATGCATAAAAACTGCTATTCGAAGGGAATATATGAAGTTTACAGATTCTCACATTTCAAATGATACATCCAAAGTTGATTGGTGTACAAGTGTGATGGGATAGAAATCAACAAGGAAAATCCAAGTGCAGAGAATTTATTGGGAAGTGAGAGATGCTAACCGATCACACAAATATCGGCAATGCATGGAACTTGAATATTTCATTCTATTACAAGATCAAACAACTCAGTTCTTGAAATATGGACAAGAAATAAGGATTGATTTTTCGGTTCTTGTATCATTGATGAATGGGACAAGTGTGAACTTTTAGAGTTAGTTGATACTTGGGACCGAGTCACGCTTGGTGGTGATATGCATGTCTTGAATGAAATAATCCATGTAAACCCAATGAAAGGATAAATAAAGGTATAGCACCGTGGATTAAGTTAAACCAAAGGATATGATTACATACCATCAATCCAATTAAATCGAACATACATCCTTTAAAATATTTGTGATACTTTAAAAACAATTATAAAGCTCTCCAAGAGCTCATGCAGATGCAACACCGTGCAAGTATGACAATGCAACCAGATTTACAAAATTTAATAAAATTGGAAATTAGAATTATTAAAACATTAAAGGTTACCATAATCAACCCAATAAATATAACTAATCATATTTACTGAATTCTTCGCAAACAATTACAAACTAGATCTTTCTGCCATAAAACTATGCAATTTATGGCACTCCCATCAATCCAATTTATGACACTTTTATTAACAGTTTTTCATTACCTATCGGATGAGGTATTAATTTAACATACAAATACATTTAATAATGAATACAAACAATTACAAATCATCCATATAAATCCCCTAACTCATACAGGAAATTAAATCTACAAATAGCTATAGAAATCACTATCAGATCATCCGGTAAGCATCCAAATCTCTACAAAACCAACTGTAAAATTTAAATAACAAGCATGTAGGATTATGGAGGCTCTATAAATACAAAAAATGTGTACTTTAATAATCAGGTACATCCATACAACATCATATAATCAGATCTAAATAGAATCTGTCTGTTCAAACCAATGTCCAAGCAGAAAAACCCATCAACTAGTGATCAAAACTCAGTAATTTCAACTATTGAATCATGGAACATATATGATCAGCCATGGAGGGTGAACTTGCAAAGAATTATACATTAAATAATTCATGATTAAACATATTTAGAGTTTCCATTAAGATCATATCTCAAATAGAAGATAAAAACACCAATTTTCCAAGCAAGATTTCTCAACTAGAGTTCTAGAAACCAAGCAATTGCAATTACAAATTTATCTATTGATATAATAATCCATAGAGGGAAAATTTATAGAGTAATATACAACCAATAAACACATAAATCACATATGTCAATATGCCATCAAGATAATATCTCACAATCAAGGAAAATGTACAAGTTTCCAACAGTTAAACCGTCAAATCTGCATCCAACCATTGATACAAAACCATATACATTTAAATGTAAATAGATCATCCATCAAGGGTGATATATAAGTAATGGAAACATATTGTAATCATATGAATTTGCATAAAATAAAACACTTATATTAATAGTGTGAAATTGACATGATCCGGACCACTTTCCACCCAACCATAAGCACTGCCAAGCCAAATCCTCTTGGGCAGTCCCCCCTGAGTCGAGGCCACTGGTCCACAAGAAAAGGTTCACTCAAGAATATCTCAAGTATCAGTTTGAGAATCCACCACTCATTTCATCACCACCTTCTTTCTCCTCCACCCCACTACCAAGTGCAATGATAATCCCTTCTCCACCTAGGTCCCTCAGGACATCGCCATTCACCATCAGGATTTATGTGCAAGTCCAAGATGGAGACAAGCATTGGACAAAGAGGAAATATACTAGAGTTTTCCAAGATTACCAAAAACACCATACAATATCATAGTTCTTCAAGCACAAATTTAATTCACATAGTAGAGCATACATGGCTTCCTAAGCTCTCAACATTCAATGGCATGAACAACCAAACAAAACCATCAATAATCAACAACCATCAACCAACCAACCACATTAAAAAAGTATATCAACCATGGATTTATAGACCAAAGAAGGACGTAATTCCAACCGAAGAGGGTAAAATCAAACCAAGGTAAGCCAACTTGAGTCAAACCAAAGGGGGTAACTCAACCATAAGAGGATAACTCTAATCCAACCCAAGAAATTCAAATTCCAAGGAGAGTGACTCCAAGCCACTCTACCCAACTCAAATTCATGTGTGGACCCATCATCCATGGAGAGGAATCAAAATTAGTAAGGTGAGGAGTTACACAAACCAAGGAATCTTCCCAAAATAGAAAAGGAGGGGTTACACAAGGAGTTATCCAAATTTTGAGGTGTCTAGGCTAAAAATAGCTAGTGAGGGAACACTTGTGCAAATGGGGGTTACAAAACCAAGTGTAACCTCAAAAAATGAGTTACAAAACCACCAAAGGGGCACATTTGACAAGTGGGATCCATCCAAGTACTAAGGAAGGCCCACTAAATTATGAATTAGGCTCAATAGAACCAACATAGTATAAAATAATCAAATGTTGGGTTAGTTGTACAATGTTTGGGTGACCATCAACTAATAAATCCACCAAGGAATAAATCTAGACCATGCTCAACCAAACAAGTTCTAAAGTGCTAGGAATGTCCCCATTCCCCCTCACCTTGTGGATCTAGGCCTCCCATACTCATTTTGTGATATCTGGTGTGCCAATTTTTTTTCATTAATTAATTATTTACAAAATAATAATCATGTCTCTAGGTCCTTAAAGACCCTTGTGCCACAATAATAATAACAATCATTACATATGTCCGGGGCTTAACATACATGACATTAAATATCCCTCACCCTTAAACAGTGCATCATCCTCGATGCATAATACATATATGCCTTTGCAAAAGGATAACAAACATGCCCATACATGCCTCAGTAAGATAACATGTTTCAAATGATTATAGACATGTCCACACATGCCTTGGAAAGATAACATCTTTCTAACCACAATACATCCCACTACCACCTACTTTCCTGTATGTCTCCACTACCTATGGGAGAACCAGGAAGAGTAGAGTGGACTAAAGGAAGAAAAGGTCAACATTCAATTCCCATTACAAGGTCTTCAAAACTCAATACAAGGCCTTCAAACCTCATTATGAGGCCTTCAATATTCAAAAAATATACACCCACCTGAAAATCATATTTCATTCACTCATATGATTAACATCAGGTATAAAAATATGTGATACATGATATAAATATATTCTTCTACAAAGATACTTTCTTCACATTGCAACAACCACATGGTTAGCATCATATATACATTATCCAACATAAAATTCATCTTTCAAGAAAATAAAATTCTAATTAATCACATGAAATATTTCAAAAATAAATGAAATAAATTCCATGAAATCACAACATGAAATAAATTCCTTTTTATGCCATTTCACTCTACTTCACCTAGGATACATGAAATTCATCAAAAGTACATGAAATCAAAACACTTGAAAATCATCTAACTGAAACACATTCTAACTAATTTCAACTGCAATTTCAATCACACATTAGGTACATATTCTAAGTCACTTGAAATGCATGAAAAATACATGAATTGCATTAAGATACTCTTACAGGTAAGATATTTTCCAATAAATATGCATGAACTATCACCAAGATACTTTCCAACAAAGATATAAGTAACCTTTTAACAAATATAACTTTCTCACAGTTCACGAAACATATGCAACATCATTATAATATATATATATATATATATATATATATATATATATATATATATATATATATATATATATATATATATATACATCACATATATTAACATACATCCATATACCCCACCTTTAACAATCGATATCCACCATAATGCTTCATAACCATAATACATCAACCATAAACTAGCATTTTTGAACCCAAAATTCGACAGCATAGATGTCCGATTTTCAACATCATGCTGTCGACCATCCAACAAGCATCTTATTTTTTAATTGTCGGTGGAACTTCGACTGATATCCAACAGTAAAATGAATTCCTCCGATATCCGACAGGACTATGTCGGATATCCGACAACTCCTCTTTTAATATTTCCGTCGAATATCCGACAAAGATCACTTTATAGGAGGTTAGATATTCGAAAACAAGGGCATCGGATATCCATCACGATTGACATCAAAGACCGACGCCTTTAGCCGTCGGTGGTATGGCGACGACGTCAGATGAGGCATCAGATATACGACACGATTTACATCAAATACCGACACCTTTATCCATCAGTGGTATGGCAATGGCATCGGATATCTTGGAAGGGGACGTCGGATAGCCGACAGTATTTGCATTGTAAGAAGTCAGATATTCGACGTTTTTAGCCGTCAGTGGTATGGCGACGTCGTTAGATATATTGGAAGTGGAGTTCGTATATTCGACTATATTTTCATTGTAAGAAGTCTAATATCTGACGTTTTTAGCCATTGGTGGTATGGCAATGTCGTCAGATATCTTGGAAGTGGAAGTAGGATATCCGACAGATATGTGGAATTTAAAAAAAAATTACAGAGATCTCGTGACATGAAAAAATTCACCTAAGCTACAAAAATCAATAATAAATAAAAATATGACCACAACATTACTTTGGCCGCATCTTGATGTGAGGAAATTGTTCATTAGTTGATAAACAATTATAATACTCCTTGAGGGCTTTAAATTTAGTTACGGATTTGAATCCTTCTGCTTGAAAAGGGTCAATCAAGATCTTCAGAGTGTTAGACATTGTATATAGCTTCTACCAGAAACAACACATTCAAGCTACCTAGGGAAATGCCAAAGCAACACTATAGAAAATATAATCTCATGCATGTGAGGAATATATTATAAAGGAAATTGAGTAGCATGCTCGTATTTTCCTAAAGGTTGTAGTCTTGAGTGGTAGAGAAGGGGATGGTGAAGAATTGACATTGTCCATTGCTTTGCTTGATTCCTCAATGTTGAAAATGCATGAACAACTTCATATTTCACATGATGCTCCTCTAGGTGGTAATCAAATATCCAACATAGCTATTATTAATGTAATTAAAAAACATCTTAACAAATTTGAAGTATATTTACTAGAAGTTGTAAAATATTAGCAAAAAAAGTGAAACTTTTAGAATAAAGACATTATATTTGGTTGCATTGGAAGAACTAGTATTGTCTATTGTCTACAAAAGATGTGTCAAAAAACTTCCAAAAGTGGCATGGAGGAATGTGCAAATAAACCTTTTCGAATAATGTTGTGGGGGAATGATAAGAAAGATCATTGCTTAGAGACAAATGATCTCACTCCATTTGATATAGTTGAACTTCTAAGGAAAGGATTGGGATCATCCCAATCCTCCACAAGGATATATGTGCTTAGCATGATTTTGGGGGTCTATTTTTATGATCTAGACCAAGTTCAAAATCCAACATATTTTTGGGAGAAGTGACACAATCCATCACTACATTATAGAGGCTGATCCAGCTACATTGGAGCCTTTTAGGGAATCACAATGAGATCCTAGGTAGGTTTGTTTTGGGATGTATGGAATAAAGCTTATTATTGTAAATTTGTTTTTCTTTGTGTGTATTTCTTATTGTATTTCATTTTCTATAATAGTTGATTTGGTGCTTGGATACCCAAAGTGACTTGGTAAATTTGTTAGTAGTGAATTTTGCATTGTGAGTCACAAAACATGCATAACATATCTCTTAGAATGGAAATAATTTTAGCATGTTCATTCTATTTCAATTGTTTCTCATTATTTGATTATTGGTATTATTGTAAGGATGTGCTGCAATGAATTTCCCTCATTCTAGCCCGTTTAATTGGTTAATTTCATGGAAAGATAAGATGCATAGTATGCTATTGAATAGTACCATAAAGATAAAGACTAATGCATTCATTGAATTGGTTATACAATGGTGATAATTTAGGTAGATATCAAGACTAATGCATGCAATGCAATGGTTGTCCAATGTTGATAATTTAGGTAATGCATGCAATATAAGCAAATAAGCAAGAACAATAATGAGAGTTGATCATAAGTGAAATTGTCACTTAGATCATTGAGAGAAAACTTAGATGCATGTACATTCATGGTACATACACACAAAAGTGTATGGAATAGATGTTAGTGTATAAGAACCAACCACGATGGATTACTAGGGATCTCACTAAATGCTTAGAAGGGAAGAAAACCATTGATATTAGGATTTTTGCAATTTTTGTTTGCACAAGTAGCCATGGATACTTGGGAAACTTGTAAATCATGGTTCTATCTCTCATAGAGGGATTACTACTATATTCCCCCATGCTATTGGCCTTGGATACTAAGCTATGTGAGTTTTGATTATTTTTTATTGCATATTATTTAGTGATTCAAGGTTGGCTACAATAGCAAAGGGTTGTATGTTATTGGAGAAACTTGAATTGAGCAAGTTCCCATGGATTGGAGACAAAGGTTTGGAATCTATTCCTATAAATTATGAAAACTTAGTGACCCTTAATCTAGAATAATGTACCCAAATAGGAAACAAATCCCTAAAAGCAATTGGACGTAATCATGTTTGAATTCAATAGTTGAGTATCAATGATTGTTTCCTTAGACATTTTTCCATGTTCCTTAGGTTATTCAACCATTGATGATCTCTAAACGAATTATTATGTAGGATCTTTATATAAATAAAGTGCATTGGATTTTTCATCTTCCATGAAGCTTTTTTATTATAAGGATTTCTCTCACTCCCCAAAATCCCTGGATGTTTCAGGCACTGCGTTTCCGTTGGTATAATCTAGACCAAATGTAATAGAATGTTGACACATGGTTATTCAAGGACATAAAATATACAAGGAGCTTGATATTCTAAGTTAAGAACCTACAAGTGAGGAAAATGGCATTACAATGTTGGGCATTTTTGTAGAGGTGTTGGAATATTTATCAATGAAAAGTATTGATGACTTAGGCCATCTGCTCCTGAATGAAGATAAATTACAACAAGGGGAAGAGAGAACATGAATATATTAGAGATGACACATGTTATAAACTTGATAGTCCATTCAAGTGCCAAATTAGTTATTACTTGTAGAAAAATGACACAGAGGAGGTTGAGAAAGCTAAACATGAGGAAAGTCCATCAGAAAATATAAACGGAATATAAAAAAGGTGAGGTAAAGTGGACGAAAATGAAAGAACTTGAAAGGGTTATGGAGAACATAGAAGACAAAACTGATGATTGTTGGGAAGAACTATAGTCAATTATAGATGTGAAAAAGGTGGCCAGACAAGGTGGAAAGGATGAGTTAAACTGTATGGTGGAAACTACAAAACATTTGTAAGATGCTACTAATTGCACATGACATTGTCTTCTCCTTGACCTAAGTATGGATTATGCATAACTTCTTTGTGTGCTTATAACAAGTTTGAGTTTCCAAAGTTCCATGTGGCCTTATAGAATGCACACAAAATACCATCCTATCTCAAATACTTAGTCTTGACCATATCCATTAGAGTAGTTGTCTACTCATCCAAAGTGATTGCTTACACAACCTTAATGTATGGGATTCATATATTCTATTTAGGCCCACATTGAGACAATTCTGCATGGCCATTCTACATCTCTAATATGTCAGAATTTGGGACTAATACGTTGACTTGTAGTGGCAGACAAACTTTTTCTCAATCTCCTGCTTCATTAGTCTCTCTTATGTGGTGTTTTCTTCATTGGTCAATATCTATTGCATAAGTAGTGGAGTTTATTTTTGAGTTGGGATCATGGGGGAACTGGGGGAAATGAAATTTGAGTTGTGACCAAATGATAATACATACCGTTAAACATCAATCTATCGTCTTAATCCCAAGTTTTGAAGAACAATTGAAAAAGGAGATTAAGGGAAAGATGGTTATAGGTCTGATATTTCCTACAAAGGAGTCTATTTGGATTAATCACATTGACATTTAGAGCAAGAAATATATGGATGGTATCAAGGTCTATTTGGATTTAGAAGTTATTTATTCATGTATGTGGGAAATGAAGCATGCTCTTTTACATATTTATTCTTTGAATACCATCAAGTCAAGATGAAAAAAGAGGACAACCAAAATACCTCCTTTACCATTGAATGGATTTTTTTGCTTACAATGTTATGCTTTTGGGACTCAATAATTCACTAGTAGTCTTCTCTATAATTGTGTACAAAAAATGCCAATAGTTTTGAAAGAACTATGAAAATGTATGGCTATAAATAAAATTTTTTTAAAGCAGCTAGAATTTAGAAGTATGTCATATTGCATCATTGCTCTTACCTGTGTCCTGTAAATATGCATCTGTTTCAGATACTTATAATTTCTTGGAACAACTTCTCTTGATTTGTAGAGATTGACAATGTCTACATTTGCTTTACCTTTCAAAATATCTTTCAACACACTACACATATTTTCTTGTTGCAATAATTTCATGGTAGGACCCCTCAAATAAATATTTGCTTGTTTATGAAAATAATGAAATAAACCTAAAAACATACAGTCTCAGTAGTCTCAATGAAGAAAAACAACATTAATAATGAACATTTTACGTTTGATAATGTAAATTACAATAATATTCAAGTAAAATAAAGGGTAATAAGAGTTCACCTTAGGAAACATGGACAACACCAAATCAAAGTATATAATACCACCGATCACATCAAAACGCCAATTTTTCTTCTGAAATTTCAAAATGTTTCCCAAGGTTATCTGTAACAAGTTCCCAGGGATAAGTGAAATAGCCATAGTAAAATTTCAACACTACAATTATACACCAGAAGAAATTTTATAAGTCATGGAATACATGCTTCAAAGAAATAACTATGGGAAATGGATAATTCCTTACCTTGTCAGAGGCTTGGAAAGTAGGATAAGATTCTTTAGTTTCATAACAAACCCCAAGAAATTGTCAAAATTTACATGACATGCGAGTAGGTTGTATAAAGGAAGCACTGACGTAGCCATTCATTGAGATCCTCTATGTTTCGAGAATAATTTAATATTATCTACTGAACAGATCCAACCACGTGAAGGTGGAATCTCTAATGGCCCCTCCCCCCCTCACATCACTCTCAATTCCCCATACCCAATGCATATACTTGAAAAAAGAATTAGGTGCAAATTCATGCAGATTTCATCATAAACAAACATTTACCATTCATTCAATAAAATCTAACATTCATTAAACCATTGATTCATTCAGTCATCACATTCATTCAATAGAATCTAACATTAATTAAACCATTCATTCATTCATTAGGCCAAAAATCATGCAGGACATAATATTATAAAAAATAATTACACAATATTTTTTCAGTCACTTCTTTCTAATTTTACTTCTCTTTACAAAATCAACAAGAAGCTCATCTTCTGGAACTTGTCCTTTAGTTCTTGGTGCTTCATCAACTTGCCATGATGTCTGCCTCGTAGAGTGATTGCGGCGTGGATTTTGCGGCAAGGGGTTCAGATTTACTGCAATAATGTGAAAATGTTACATCAATATATTTTGTTATTATAATGACAGGAATTTTATTTAAAAAAACATTACAAAGGTGTTTTTTTACCTGTTGTGGCCACATCATGTTCTTCATATTCTTGTCCAGACTCAACCTGTATAGTGTGACCCTCTACATGCTCTGCAGTTGAAATATGGAGAAGTACAATTAATGTTCACCATTTGCAATGATATATATAAAATTGTAGCATATGATTAAATTCATTACCAGGATTTGAAGCATGATCTTCGATTTGTTGTTTCCCCTCCTCCACATTAAGGGGATCATTGCTTTCCTGCTCAAAACAGAGTAAATATTTTGTGTAAATTATTTATAATGAATATATTGCACAAGTAATAAATCTTCATTAAACTATATAGATTTTATATACCTGTGCACTAGATGGATCAATACCATAAGAATTTATTTTCCCAGACAAGCTTTTTCGGTGTTCAACAACAGCTCCAAAGCTGTGCTGGAAGCCAAGCTTCAAGTATTCCTTAGTGGTAACTTCTTTGATTCGGTCGGCCTGCATATTTGCATAACGCCATTAATTTACATTTTGCAGTGCAATAAAATGAAAATAATTTGCAATTTATTATTTGGATGCATTATTGGTTTTTCGATACTTACAATTCGTGCTGCCAAATTCGAATAACCACCAGGCCCAAGCTTGTGTTGACCATTTTTTTCCAGTCTTTCCTTTGTGTCCTTTGATGTGTCTAATAGCCTATGCAAGTGTTGAAATATGTTAGATGTTCCAAATTCGATATAAAAATCGATAATAATAAGGTTTAGAATTACATTGTGGAAAGTATTGCATACCTACCTGTGCCTGGTGTTAGCTTTCCTTCTTTTCTCAGAGCCCTCTCCTTTCCATCTTCCACTAGAGCTTTCCACTCTCTTGCGGGAATCATTAGAGGGCACTAATACCTAGGGTTCCTTTCTAGGTGAACTGAATATTGGTCTCAGACTTGATATTCATATGTTGTCCATCCTTTTTCAGGACCATGGCTCTATCGAAGGTCTTGTTTCCGAACAAGCCAAACAACCAATTAGTGAGCTCATATTTTAAAATTTTCATTTTTCTATCCCACCTTGTGTGGATGGTGGGCCCGAATATCTCAAAGGAAAAATCATTCATATGTTTATAAAAAACATCATTTCCTGCAAAACAATCATGCCATGATCATAATTAGTTGAAAAAAAATGTTTTATCGGTATATTACAATCAAATTATAAACACTAACTTGATCAACCTATAATTATCTGGGATCTTCTCTATCTTTATTGGAACAAGATCTTCGTCCACCAAAAATGTTGTCTCGATTGTACCCATGCTAGTGACACGGGAATATCCAGGAAATGTCGCTCCAACAATATCAATACTAGGAGGCTCGGTGTCGACCCCTTCTTCTGCATTATCTGGTGTGCGTTGGTCACTAGTGACCGGTGCACTCACAGCTGGCATCGGGGGTGTCGTGGAACATGTTTCTGACTATTCAGTCAATAATAATGGTGAATGCTTTGATGCACGCATAGTCATTTGCTCATGATGTGACGTCTCTCCACGAGCATCACTAGGTCCAACACCGCCTTGACCAATAGTGTGTGGTAATAGAAAATCCTGTAAATACAAACCACATTTTATAAGTTCACTATCATATAAAATTAAAAATTATAAAGTTCTAAATGAATTTATTTTATGATTCAATATTCCACAACTTACTTGCAAGGAATGAGATCTCTTTACCAAAACATCAACCTTGGCTTTAATCTCATCTGTCTGCGGAATAATGAATAGCAAATGAAGGATATATGCATTAATTTTTTTTAAGGTCTTCTCTATCAGATTAACCAGGTCTAGAGAAGAATCAATGTCAACATCGCCCAACAAATCATCCACATCAAAAGCTATTGATTGCTGTGATGTTGTTTCATACACCGAATCATTGGTCTGCAACAAAAATATATAAAACATTACTGACATGCAATCAATAGACTGAGGAAAAAAGTATATTAACAAAACATATCTATCATGATCGATTCATAAAATTACAACTAGGTTTAACTGATTCCTGGATGATGGTATTGTTTGATCCACAGCTGGGGACTTGCCCCGATCATCCCCCTGCAAAAAAGAAGTAAAAAACATTATCATAACGAAACCAGTATACACACGAAAAATACATAACAAAATAAACATTATGCTACATATTATATTGGTACAATTCCAATGAATTATACCTGCTTCCTTGAGGATCGTGATCTACTCATCGGATCAATGGTTATAGGTGACCTGCCCCGATCTACTAATAGCGAGGTGCCCCTTACAGAACCCTGAATCAAAAACTTAGAAAAAATTACCTAAACGAAACCAAAATACTCAATGAAACAATATAATAACAAAACATTTTGACGTATTTAAATTGTACAATTACAATCAAGTTTACCTGTTTCCCCGAGGCTGTTGTCGTCTGATCAATAGCGGGGTGGCTTCCCCGATCAACACTTTGCATCAAATATAGATAACATTATATAAACCAAACGAATATACTCATGAAAAAAAACAACAAAAAAAAACTATTTTTTCATATTATATTTTTACTATTACAAAGATGTATACTTGTTGCCTTGAGGCAGGTCTGGTATGATATATTGCTAGGGAGGTTCCCCTTACAGAACCGGCCTGCATCAAAAACATAGAAAAAATTACCTAAACGAAACCAAAATACTCACTGAAACAATATAATAAGAAAACATTTTGACGTATTTAAATTGTACAATTACAATCAGGTTTACCTGTTGCCCCGAGGCTGCTATCCTTTGATCAACAGCCGGGTGGCTTCCCCAATCAATGTTCTGCATCAAATATAGATAACATTATATAAACGAAACGAATATACTAATGAAAAAACACAGCAAAAAAAAACTCTTTTTTCTTATTATATTTTTACTATTACAAAGATGTATACCTAATCCCTTGAGGAAGTTGTACTTCTTTGACCATCTGCTGACTGGGATTTTCCCTGATCACTACCTTGCGAAGTAAATATAGAAAATTTAAACAAAATAAACTAACGAAAAATCCTTAAGATGTTAAATTCATTAATAAAAGGTTGGGTAAATTGTTAGATGTACCACTCCCATAGTAACCATGTTTGTATCTACTTGATTCAAATTGTAATTAATAAGAAACTCTTCCCTTGCAGCTATTGATTTAATGGCGCATAAAAAAACAAGGTTTCCTTCATGCCCCTCAAATTCCCAATTGGGTTGCTTAATTGTAGACCCTGGTTGTGTACTGTTTATAAACCCCACAATAAACACTATTGCTCCTTTATTTTGATCTTTGTCTTTCAACTGTAAATAGTTTGCTGAAAATCCATATCTAAGCATAATTTGTGTATATTGGACCAAGTGCATCCAATATTTGTAGTTGTAACAGGGTCCAACATACTCCATCAATTTTGTACATTTGCCATAATTGACCTTTATGCCATCCATGCAAAACAACCCTAAACCATGTAATGACGACGGTGCAATTCGATATATCCTCTCGTTCACACAAAAATATTTGTTCATTTGAGGAAGATTCTTGGGTACCCATTGTTTCACTATATGTTTGTACCTCAAGGGCACCTCGATGTCACCTATTGTCTCACCATCATAGGGACATGACCCCCCTTCAACAAGAAAAAAATCCATGCATTTATGGAATTTTCTTTTGATCTTTTGTCATCTAGTTGATAAAACTCTTGTAGACCTATTGGATGTCTCACTTTCCTCTAGCCTTCCTAAAATCCCCTCATTCGAGGAAGAAATATCTGACAAATACCTGTTTGGTTCTACCCGCACCATAGGAAAAGAGTTCAGATAGGACCTCAAGGCATAGCTCCTTTTAGAAGGTGACGTGTAGCACCTTTTATAAGGTGACGTGTAGCGCCTAGGTGCAGGTGTTGGTTAAGGGCTGCGCGTTAAGTTTAGGGGCTATTTGTTCAGCCTTGGGTCTTGGGATTTTAGCTGCAGTTTTTGGCAGTGAATATCAGTATCAGGTTCATTTTTCAGTTTCAGTTTCATTTTTAGTCTCATTTTTAGTTTCATTTTTAGTCTCATTTTCATTTTTTGTTTCAGTTTCAGTTTCAATTTCATTTTTAGTCTCATTTTTTGTTTCTGTTGCTGTGGGTGAAGAAAGCGAGTCAGGGAAAGGTTTGTCTTACAACCTTCTGCAACTATTAATAGTACGGCTCCAAAGTCACTTTACGCCTTTTAAAAAAGGCGCTACAAGGCATATGCATAATTCATATTAGAAAATTGCAATGCATTAAGGCATGCATTTTCCACCATCATCATACGTAGTTAGCATGGCTCCACCAAATGTAAACTCGTTTCGTTTATTACATCTAATAAACAACTACCACTGAAACTAAATGAAACAACAGTAAAAAAACATAATTTTCATCTCTTTCGAATTTTCCACATTAACACTACCATTTGGCTCATTGTGTTAAAGTAATCTTCAATAACATGTAATTTCTAACAATAGTTAATCAACATTAACATGATTAAATAATATAGGTTTAGGGTACTTACACCGTAATGTGGAACCTTCTTGTCGGATACTCATTATTATTACTTTCAGTGAAAACTGTACCTCTCAGAGGTCAGCCAACACTAGCTGGAACCCATTGACCTTACTAAAGGGTAAGTGCAAACCAGAGAGAGAGAGGGAAATGTTATATGCAATAGTAGTTATAATACAAAGACAGTTACATTCGTAACAGAAGTTAAATAAAGCACAAAGAATAAATTACAACAAAAGTCTTAGTACATTTAAAATCTTAATAGAAAATCACATAAATTATAAGTGGGGTACTAGGGTCATTTAGGGGACAAACAACCATAGTACCCAAAGGACCAAAAACATTAAAGGGTGGTATGAACAAATCAATATGGGAGGAATGACCCTATCAACCACATGCCAAGGACAAGATACTACAAGACCAATAAACAACAGGGTGTAAGGATCAAAAGTAAATCAACCATTGTGGGGAAGGTACAAATAAGGTCAAATATATATTGCAATAGCTCCTTGTAACTACCTGTTATTTGACATGCCAAAGAGATAGAAGGTCAAATAATGTCAAATATATGCAATAGTTCCTTGTAACTACCTCTTCTATGCAATAGCTCCGTGTAACTACCTCTTGTAACTACGATGTATGAGTGCTTTCCAATAAACAACAAGGTGTAAGGACCAAAAGTAAATCAAACATTGTGGGGAAGGTACAAATAAGGTCATATATATATTGCAATAGCTCCTTGTAACTACCTCTTGTATGCAATCGCTCATTGTAACTACCTGTTATTTGACATGCCAAAGAGATATAAGGTCAAATAATGTCAAATATATGCAATAGCTCCTTGTAACTACAATGTATGAGTGCTTTCCAATACAAAGTAGTAGAATTAAAATTGTGTATGATAGTGTGTGGGGACTATGCCTTTCACAATATGAAACAAAGCACTAGGTATCTCAGAAAAGGAAGTTATGATGCAAGTTTTAAGTCACTATTTGACACTAGAGAAGACTTGATTTTGACAATCAAATATGCAAAACTATTGGCACAAATGGTAAATGATTTCATTTTAAAAGGATGCAATAGGACTTGCAAAATATACAAAGTTGTTGGTTGTGGAGCCCGATCTTCCAGTCTCATAGAGGATGATTCAACCGTGTTTGTACCCAAGGTTTGGTTATGATCCCGGCACGCGCAATAGATTACGGGCCCATGGTTTTCGGTAACCCGTGGTATTTTCCCATTGTATTTCACCTTTATAAGAAAGACATTGTAATACAGCTAGGGTTGATGTATTAGGTATTATGCATTTTCAATATCTATGAGATCGTGGAAGAGAGACTGTAATACAGTGAAGAGGAAGTGCAACGGATGTGCTGCAGGTTGTATCCCTTCATTTGCTGGATGGTATAATAATAAAGACTTGCAATTTCAGTGTGGACGTAGCCCATCTTGGGTGAACCACGATATATTGGTGTCTCTCTTGTAATATGTTTGTGTCATCTGTATTTGCATCTTGTTCATTGTTATTGCTCTGCAATCTTGTTTTTCTAACAAAAGTAAAGTGCAAAGAATGATTACAACAAAATTATTAATGCAAGTAAAATCTTAACAGAAAACACATATATGATCACCAACAATTTTGTCTAACAGGACAAGTCTTAACTACTTAATAAAAAAAATAAAAAATAAAAATAAAATTCAATTTCTCACCTTTAACACTACCAGATGGTCACTGTGTTAAAGTAATCTTCAGTAACATGTAATAATAAACTTGTTTAATTTACAAGAAAATAAATACGTGAAGATACTTACCTGGGTGTAGACGTTTCCTGTAATATACTCAAAAGAGTTACTTTTAGAAATGACTGTTCCTGTTAGAGGCCAGTCAATTCTAGGAACCAAGTGACCTTATTAGAGAGTTAGTACAAACTTGAGAGAGAGAGATGATTGGGATATGGTACAGTCAATCAAAGAAAGTCAATGACAATCAAAAGGATCAGTACAATCACAATAAAGATCAGCCCTTAATAAGTCTCAACATCACAAATAAAAATCAACAAATATATATAACTACACACAAAATATGAGCATATAAAACAAAGGTTAGTAAAAAAAAAAAACTTAAAAACTCAGTCCAAACTGGCCATACAAAATTTTGGTCCTCATAGATGAACTGATAGCTAGCAGACTAAGGCCAAAGAGACTCACGACCTCCACATATGAGTACACATAAGGGTAAAGAAAACCCTTAAGACCTCATGGCCCTTACTAAAACAACTAGCAGAGAAAAAATAGGGCTCACGGTTGAGTCTGAGTGTCACAACCTCCCCAATGGGAAGAAGGAGAGCATATAAAAAAAAAATAGTAGGCATAAAGGTTAACAATCAAATCTCAATAACCTTCAAACTTCAAAAACAGATCTGAAAAAAAGAAAAAAGAAAAAAAGAAAGTTAAGTAGAATGTATTAGGTGGGTGCCAGGGTTACAAAATTAAATAGGTGACGGTACAAAGACCAACCAGTAAGGTACAAGTAAAAAATACAAGATTGGGTATAAAGACTCATAACCATTAGCACTAAGGGGGTGTACCTCAAATGTGGACAAACTACCATAGTACCCTTAAGACCAAAAACATAAAAGGTGGTACAAATAAGAAGATAAATCAAGATGAGTGAAATACCCAAAAGGTAAAAGGAAAGGTACCACAAAAAAATTATCAAAAAAATGAAAGGACCAAAAGTCAACAACCAAGGTGGGGTACAACCAATCATCTCTCTCTCAAATGTACTAGTGTTCCATATAACCTGAAATTCCATCATCATTGTAAAAGGAAAAGTCCACACGGATGATGTGATCATGTGGTCCTCTAGACTGCTCCTAAGGTCAAGCGTTAGTGGCTCCATCAAGGGGTGTCTAGTCCCTTGAGAAGAGCATCCAACTCAACCATATTGAAGACCAAGGAGAAGAGGACATCACACATCATCATATTGGTAACTGACCCTATAAGAACTCAAAATCTCTAAAGAAACCAAGCGTGCAAAAGGGGGGCCAAAAAAAGAAGAGGTGCGCAGGACAAAAGAAAGCTCTAATACTATACTGAGACCGATGTCACAGCAAGCGAGCTACAACAAAAAGGCCAGAAAATGGCAACAAGCAGCACTATAAAATAAAATACCATCTAAAAGGTATGATAGCAAGCAATCTTCCTAACTAAGGTCTGGATACCTCAACAGATCATATCCTCCGTAAGGTGATGAAATCCAAGTCGAACAATACAAAGTGAGAGGCCAAAGTGGAAGGATATCCCTCTACCGAAAGGGATCCTGGGTAAAAGATCCCTAGAAGAAAATCCACTAAGCTACTTCGTTCATGACACGTCCGATAAGGTTAACCATAGCTTCTTCCTTTGAGCCCTTGTACAAACAATATGGAAAATACAAGGAAGACAATGGATGGGTGTCCTAGGCACTAAGTTGAGTGCGGCACTCCATAAAGTCTGTCTGGAACCAGTCCTCGCTGCTTACTCCCGTGGAACAGAGGCCCTCTCAACAAATTGGTCAGTGACCATGTCAACAAATACAAGAGGATTTTAGTACCCTAAAGGACAACAACTATGTTTTATATGTAAAGCGACAAGGGCAAATTATTTGGATTCCTATCCTCGGTGTCCTACCTAACTAACAGATTATTTTGTATCCTCAAGTGAGGTTAAAATGTGTTGATTTAGGGATATAAATTCTAATGGTTTGTTGTCTTACTCAATCGGGTATCAGAAGTGCAACTCAATGGTTTTATGAATCGACTCAAACCATGCATAAGTGAATGAATCAATGCACTTTTCTTTTCAATGAAAAAATAGCTACAAGAAGGAGAGAGTTCTTTGATCCAAAAAACAGGATAAACACAAGCACAAAATTTTCAAAGAGAAAAACTACACATTTTTGTATTTTTTCCTTTTATGCCAAACTAGAACTACTCTTTCAAATTAAATGAATCCAACAATAACTTTCTTCTACTTATAATGAGTAAAATGCATGACAAGTAAATGGAAATATGGCTTCTATTTGAAATGAAACTTGTGATTTTTAAACAAAGGAGATGATAGGGTTTGAAAAAAATTTCTAAGCCAATTGTATGAATTGAAATGTAAAGAAATTTTTCCAAGTAATAAACATTTCCAATACTTCTTTCAAGGATTTGAAATGGATGTAATAGATCTTCCTTGAATTTTCAGTAGAAATCACTCTTGCAATATGAGATCTAGAAGGCAAATAACCTAAGTTTCTTGTCACCTATACTTAGTTTTCATTTTTTGACTTGAATTCAGTTTTCATTTGGATGTGGCCATTTTTTTACTATAATAAGGGGTGGTATATTAAGGAGTGTGGGGCTCTTGCCTAATGTTAAATGAGGGTTGTGAAGATCTACCCATATTTGAATCAAATATTTAATACTAGTTGCTGGAGGTATGACATTGTGACCTACAACGGTCCTTGTCTTTTCAAAAATTTGGATACTACTATTGTTTCCTATAGGTGGGAAACTATCCCCTTCTACTTCTCATCAATTATGTTCACTAAATCCAAGTTAGAAGTTAGCATTGTATGATTCTTAAATATTTATTCAAGTATAGTGATCTCATCCTCACCCAAAGGGTGTCTCTAAGCTCTAAGTATGCTTTCATTTTTTCCAAATTGCTTCATTCCTCAAAAACCATTTCAAAATTCCTTTTGCATGTGGTTTTGTTTGTTTTTTTTCCCTTATCCAACACATATTTGACTAATATTTTCCTTTAACACAAATTTAATTTGTCTTATTTCTATTTATTTCTTTAAAGGCTATGGTCAATTTCTGTATCTTTGTGCAGATTGTAGACATAAAAAGGATGCCATGGAAGGAAAACATCCAAGTGGAGTGAAAGTGGCACAAATATGTAGTTTTAGCGGTTTGAATGAGCTAACGCCTTAATTTCAGACAAGTGCAAGTTGAGGAAAGCATATTTTAATTTTAAAATTATATACAACATGGTTTTTGCTTATTATATCTACTCCAAACATAATGGATAAAAGGCCATCATTTTTTGCAGGGAATGCATTTTGCTGCTCTCCTGTATTGGGATTAGTATTGCAACCCCTCTTTTTTTGATCAATGCTTAGAGGATTCATTCACTAGAAAATCCGCTTGTCTATTTTTATCTCTTAAGACATGATATATTTTCAATTTTTTCAAAGAGACTAGATTCCTTTTTAATCTATTGAACGACTCTAGCAAATTTTCCATCCATTACATCAAGGTCCTTTACATATAAGTTATGACAACCAATGAATATGTTATGACAAATTACACTACAAATTCTCCTTCCATCCATTATTCTAAATCCTTGAAAGAGAGTCGTAGATTCGGCCTTATTATTTGTGGCCCTTCCCAATGCCAATTCAAAACTCTCTTCTAGATTTCCCTTAGGGTCAAATATGACCCCCCCTCCTGAATAAAAAAATACAAAATTGCATTCAAGAAATCCACTTGATACTTTATCCAACATATCAAACAAGCATTGATGATTGTACAAATCTATTGGTATAAATACCTACAACAAATTGTTGTAAAATATGCTACAATATACTTGAAGACCTACCACCATACTACAAGATTACTAACATTCTACTCCATATTTGGGGACCTGCATGCATACTACAAATTCATTGTCAATCTCCTACAAACTTCTATACCTACGAGTATGTCACACCACAATTTTCCTACATACTTATACATGTCATTATATACCTACATATATGGCATGCCACGGTTTTCTAACATGTTGTTACAATATTTAACACCTATAGGAAGCTACAGACTTTTGCATTTCTAGTTGTAAGGATTTTTTACATGGAAGGGGTTGACTACAAGACTTTAATTCAAGGCATTTCAATCTTCTACATAAGTTATTTTCAAAAGAACCTGAAATAAATTGGCATAATCATGAAACCTTATCAAATTTGTAGCAAGGAAATCAAGTTAACTCAGTGCACCCAAATATTTCAACACATATAATCTCACTTACAAAGGCTTCCAAGTATTGTTATATTCACTTTGAGATTAAGTCATGCTTTATTTAAATGTGTTATTAATCTTATCTAATGGTTGTTAACCCAAATTATTCCCATCCATCTATCAAACCCAACCATCATTTAAATTACATTTTAAACATAGTACTTTGAACATGAGCTGGTGGGAAAGTGTGATACCCATACATAATAGTAGGTTGATGCAAGTTCCTTGCTTTAAAGGTAGACTATGATTGTTACACAATATCACGTGCTTAATTTTTTTAATATTAAATTAGATCCACCAGTTCTATAGAGATTGAGTTCAAATATTAAATCCATGTCAAGCATAAGTGCGTACACCTCAAAGGATAAAAAAATAAAGCCAAGCACAGGGGGGGATTTAAACACAATAATACAATATATATGAACCTATTACAAAGTAACCCTCGGGCAGTGGGAAATTTTCAAAAATCTAGATGGTTTGAATATCAAACAAGAATGCAAGGGTTTGATGATTACCTCACCATGGAGTCTATTCAAGGATTCAAGACTAATGCCACTGTGGGATAATATCATGGATGTGTTTCCATAATCAAAGAACTAGAAGTTCAAGTAGGCATAGATACAATTGCAAGATTTGTAAGGATACTGGTTGAAAAACTATGAGACAAATATGACATAATCTTAGCCCAAGAAGCCAAGTAGGATTTCCTCTTAGCACGTGAGACTATGGAGGCACAAAGAGCATGGTTAAAATAATTATCCTGCTAAACCTTTTGGATGAAGATCCCCTCCATATAATCAAGTGTATTTAATGTGATGGTAGGCATAAATTAATGCATTTTTATCATTCATATTATTAGGTCAATTAAGGTATTTTTCACATTTAAATCCTAGAGAAAACTTGAGCATTCCATATTTATTGTTCCATAAAAGATATGAGAACCAAGGTGAGAAATGGGAAGTCAACAACCTTAGCCCCTGATGGGCTTGTGAATCTTGTCATCTATGATGCCCTATCAAGGCAGTCACATAATATTTCTTGGTAGAATTTTTGACAAGTAGTTATGAGGAATTCTAATCTTTACTAGTTGTTAATAATTGGATGAATAACTTGTAGTAGGGTTCACCTCATTGCCAAGTTGGTTTTTCAGTTAAGGGTAGAAAGGAGAAAGCATTAGTTTGTCTCCTCTGTAAAACAATAGTAATTTTCTAAAATTAACACTCACAATCTCAAATATTGAAAAACCTACTTCATTTGTGGATTAATATCCAACTATTAATATGGTCATCTTCCCAATGCAAAGCTAATCCATGTTCTATCTTAATAACCTTGTGTTTACACATAAAAATAAACTGAATTTTAAACATCATTAATATCTATAGAGAATGAATGTATTATATCTTTCCTTTTTTTAAATATGAAAACAACAAACTAAACAACACAATCAAATTCTCAGAGCCACCATAGTGGTGTTCTCTGCTTCTCCTTTATAGACTAGGGAGAAGATAAGGTATAATGAATTTGGAAAAATGCACAATGTGCATTTGGAAGTGTCAAAACCTAACCCTAATGTGACCTAATCATAATGTTCCCTACTAGTGTGTATATATGAGCAAAGAGAAGTGTGTCTCCAATGGACTGAAATGAACTGAAATTCTAAGTATGGAAATCTAAGCTTGGTGCCAAAATCCAAGTTTCTTCAACTAGGCATCAACAACACAAAGTAAATACACTAACCTTTGCTTATCAAAACTATCTACACATATCCACAAATCTACCTACATTTTTTAGGTTGCAATCCTAAAAGGAGGAAGAACAATGTTATGAGCACCATTGGTTTCAGCTCTTGGTTGTCTATCACAATAAAAAACTTCATTCTCTGCACCAAAACATTCACAAGTAAAATTTTATCACTTTGCTTGATACTATTACCAGGATACCACTACCTAGACATGAATAGAAAGGTAAAAGGAAAAATGACATGCAATCCATAATAATGGTCTTTTATGCCTTTTTTTTGGCTCATAGTTTTCCCAATTTGGTATCAATAGGATTATAGACATACAAAAGCTACCTGTGCAGTACTATTACCCAAAATGTTGGGTGGAGTATTAGTGAATGTGCCTTCACATAGTTAATGAAAAATTCGTCTTCAAAGTCTATGAGATGATAGAAATTTTAGGGCTCCAAGAATTTCAAATGATGATATGTAGTAATTGAAAGGAATCAAGGATGGTTCTTTGAGGACCATACATACATTCGACCTCATGGATTTCGGGGTAGGCCAATTGGCCACCAAGGCCCAACATATGTAGACAACAAGAACCTTCTATATGAAATATGAAGGTAAACAAAACCTATTCATTGTGGGCTAGTCATCAAAGAAAGTAAAGTTGCAAAATGTTCATCTTTAAACTATACAAAGGATAAATATAACCTAGTTTTCTCCTTTAGAATCCTTCAAGATTGTTCCAAACCCTGTGTTGGTATATCAATATAAATAATATACCATAAAATACAACAGGAAAAAGAAAAAGAACAAACCGACAACCAGGTTTATCTTTTAACCTTGATGCCCCCTATTTTAAAAGATTTTACACTCCAGTGTGCCTCATACATCCAATAGAAAATATCACTAAAAAAAAAGTGTCTTTCTATACTAACTGCACCAGTTTGCCGGGAACACACTAACTAATCCACAAAACCTATGTATCACTTGTTTATACCACTATTAAACACTATCAAACAAATGTAGAGATTCATTTAACCACATACCGAATACATTGCTCCTTCCAATTGAAACCCTTTCTCTCCTACTCATGATTGTGAAATGGAAGCCCTGCGGTTCCCTTGCTCAACCTCGAAGAAATTGGGAAACAAGAAAATGGCACACAACCCTGAAGCAATTGGGAAACAATAAAATGGCGCAATGTGGCGCACAACCCTGAAGCATTTGATGGATGCACTCAGTGAAACGAAGCCAGGGATAACAGGTTTCACGAAAATGGCGCACAACCCCAAAGCAATTGGGAAACAATAAAATGGTGCAGTGTGGCGCACAACCCCGAAGCAATTGATGGATGCACTCAGTGAAACAAATACAGGGATAACAGGTTTCGCGCCAGCCCTGAGCAGTGGGTAATGAAGCTGGTATAGTGGAGGGTTTTTATATTGACCACCTTATATTATAAGGTTCATGCAAACCATAAGGTATAGTGGAGGGTTTTTAATCTAGACAAATGTGTAATACAATGCTTTTTAGAATAAACATGGCCTTTTCCATATGTATAAACTATAGAGTTGTTCATCCCTACTCCTAATGCCTCTAACTATCCTATAATTATAACTTCTAAAAACTTGACATGTAGATTGTAGAACATATTGATTAAGCAACAAAATAATGATACACAACATACTAAACCTCATTGGAGTAAGACTAAATACTAGGTCCACTAGGGGTAACTTCTTGCATTATTTCTAATGTCTCTAACCTAGACCCATGTTCTAACTGCATATTATTGGAATTGGCAATAGGGATTGAATCTCCTTTGTTTCCCATCAAACCATGACTATGCAACTATCCCACTCCTGACATGCCCACAGAGAGGGCACACCAAAGTTGGTCCTCAAAAGAGTTTGGTTCTTTTAATGGAGGGTAAGGAATTGTGATAGGCAAACTGAGGCGAGTTAGAAGTCTTTCTATTTGCTACTAGATAGTACTAACCTTCAAGTTGATTTCCAAATGTTTCAATCATTGAATATCCATGAATGCTTCCACCTTTTTTTTTCCAACCCTACCACTATAGAATATTCTTGAAAAAATCTACTACATAGGCATCTCGATCCTTATTCTTTGTTTTCATATATTAAGTGAACTCATCCTTCTAATGTTTCCAACACAATATCCAATTTAGAACATTGTATTGTGCCTCCATAATGTCTTTTTCATTGTTCCTCAAACCCTGATGCACTACATTCAACTCACATAGAATACAAAAACCTCTTCTACAATGAAATTGACCCATCATAT